>JPFM01000006.1:124178-295061 GCA_000733375.1 Paramecium sexaurelia | reverse complement strand
ATCAGTGAAGGTCTTCATGAGATTAAATAACAATTTTTTTTTTGATTATATAACTATATTTCTTTTTTTTTCTAATTAATAATCATATCCATCATATATATTATTATTCTTTATCAATTTAAAATGCAACTTTCATAAGTTGGGATCATGTATTTTATATTAATGTAAGCATCCTATTAAATTAGGAAATTAAATTTTTACTTCTCCTCCTGTCTATTCAAACAATTCCAAAGTTTCTTAAATCAAATCGCCAACATTAACTCTTTTTCTTTAATTATATTCTATAAAATCTCCTAAATTCGAGTTTTTATTTTTATATAAATTCATTATTGGTAATAATTATCTATAATAAGGTACTAACATAAATTATATCAATACTTACCTAAAGCTTCTCCTACCATTTCTCCACTCAAAACTAATTTTTATAATACTTTCAATTAAACTTCCATGATGCTTGGATCTCTAGTATTCAAATTAGCTAATTTTTACATTCTTTTTTTTACTTTTTATGGGAATAATTAATTATGGAATGACAGGCAAAATTTTATTGCCTCCACTCTCTAGTAGTCCATATGTGCCTAATATAGCCAAGAATCTATAAGGATCCATTTTTTCCTTATTATTTAAATTTATTTAATTACTCTCAATCCATCAAAAAATATTGGTAAATAATGATGATAATCCAATTATTCTGGAGATATTTTCCATATAATTCTATTTACACTTCCTTAATGATCCACCTAATCATATTTTCATTATATAAACTTTAATAGGTAAATCTCCTCGATCATAATATCTCCTAAAATCTGAAACTGAAATCGTTCTTTAATCATAAGCTCCTGCTTTTGGCGGGGCAGGTCTATACTCATCTTTCTTCTACAATTATGAACTTGTTCTTCCTCCTGTTCCTTAATGCGTGCCTTAATATTTATCTATTAAATCTCAAAAAACTCTTATTACTTGTTATTAAAGCATTTTAAGAGGTTTCATGAACAGGCTCAATTAATTTTTATTAATTTGCCTTTTCTTTAGGGAGATATTCTTTAGGAAAATCCCCAAATGGTGAATGAGGATTCTTTGGAGCATAAGGGGTTTTCCATGCTTTATAATTCTGTATATAATTCAAAATTCTCTTACTTAGTTTTCTTGTTTTTTTAATATATTCTTTAAATGATCTTCTACTATCTGCTATGAAGCCAAATTCTCTTTTTTTCCAACAGCTTATCCTTAAATTTTTGGGAGCATTTAATTATTTAATTTTATTTATACAATAATTCTAACTATACTCCCTTATTAACTGAAAAAAATATGAACATTATTTTGAATCTAAAGTAAAATACAGGTATATTCTTTATTATAAATCTAATTTTAGATTGAATCTTAGAACAGAAAGTTAATTTCACTAACTCTTCTTTTTTTAATTAGGTTTAAGTTATATAGATATTTTTAAAATAATATATTTATTAAATCACATTTAGTCTAATAATTTACGAGCTAGAATTTAAATTTATTTGCTTCCACTTTCGCTTAACAGTTCAATATAATAACCAATTTAAGATTCTTTTAATGAATTCATTTCATCCTATTGACTTATCAGAGATATAGCTATTAAATTAATTATTAAATTTACAAAGCATCAAGTATTTTAAACTTTACCAACATTGACATTCATAGCAAAATTTCAATTTTGTTTCAATTATTGAGAGGTATTTTAGATCAGGTAATTTTTATACTAAAATGTAAAGACATTCAAGTAAAATAGATAATACTTTACATTATTCTAATTAATAAAATTGCAAAATTACATTCCTTATCTATCATATCGATTAAATTTTATCCATATATCTTAAGATCAATCTAATCTAAGTGCTAAAAAATATTTCTAAAAGCATTAGCAGTATGCATTCTTAATTTTTCAACATCTCCCGATAATTGATTTTATTTATTTAAAATCTAAACAAGGTTATCTAGAATTGATTTGTTTTCTTTTACAATATATTTAATTGAAAATTCATTACTTTAAGTTTAAATTGAAATTATATATGCAGTAATTTTTTAAAATATAGTTAATTAACAATCTGAAAAATTGATCAATAAAATCAATCTCCAAATATATTTAAATTCATAAACATTTGCCTATTATTGTAATTTATCTGTATAAAATTTTACTACATTGAGTAATTTTAAAATTAAATTTATTTTAATTTCATATTTTTCTTCATTTTCAGAATCATTCAATATTTCATCAATAGAGAAATAATTTATATTCAGAAGACATTTACATAATTTGTTAGTATTTAATAAAATTAAATGCAAATCCTTGTATTCTTTATTATAACTTTATTCAACAAAAACAGATAAAAATCCTAAAAGACTTATTACACATTTTTCATTCTTTTAAATTTCAATATTCTCAAGCATCCATTTAGTAACTAATAAAAAATTATTTTAAACTAAAAAATTTAAACATACATTTGATTTTCTGGCTATATTTTCTAGTATCAATAATAATAAATCAATAAATTCCAATGAAAAGTCAGAGCAATTGTAAAACAACCCATTAAGTTAACACAATAATTAAGACTATTAAAGAAAGACTTCAAATTCTTCAATAGTACTAGAAAATGTGAGACCATAAATTATCAATAATATAGTTTCTAAAATATCTAAAGAGTATTAAGCAGATTCTTCAATAATTTTAAAAATAAAGTTGAACTCATTTAAGGGTATAGATATTGTTTTTTCAACTAAAATTTTAGTTTAAAGTTATTTTAGTTGAGTTAGCAATTCTGGTTAATTTTAAGAAAGTAAGTTTTGTTGAATTTATGTGATTATTTATTGGAGCGATTGATTCAATGTTGATTATTCAACTAACATTAATCTTCTATGTTTAAAAATAGCTTCTATTTCTTATTTTCGAATGGAAACTCTAAATTCCTCTCTTTTCTAAGTTAAAATTGATTAAAATTACATAATAAATTATGTTCAAAGTTAAGTTTGTTTAAAAATTTGATTCATTTATTTTTCATAGAGATGGTTCATAATATAGGAGCTTAGGGGAAACTTAATTATCTTAAGGGAACGATATATTGTTGTGAAGCTAGGATAGTGATGATTGCTTAGTTTAATGTTTCAACTAAGTGGAAAAAAGAGGAAATAGTTTGTAAATAGAGTATACTTTATTTACAGCTCCAATTGCTGTAATTATTAAAAATTGTATTTCAAAATAACATGAGCTTAAAAAATTAAGTTAAAGCTCGCCAATATAGTAAGGAGCACATTAAGAGTAGATAATTATTAAATCCTAATGCGGAAGAATTCTTTAATTTAGGACAATGTATAAATAAATGAAACCCAAACAATATTAAATAGCAACAGTTCTTTAAATGCCCTAATTTTAATTATATGTGTGGACAATTGGAGATGATAAATTTATTGAAATGGTTTCAACTTTTAAATAAGAAGTCATGTGGGTAGGATTTCTAAACAAATATTTAAGAGACATTCCTCCTTAACAATTTATAGATTTGGAGAATATAAATAAAAGTTATTAGAATCAGCTTTAAGTTCATAGTGATGAGACATCAAAGAGTTTCAGATAAGTATTTGAACCATCTTTTTGAATTTGGTTAAGTTAGATAAAGATATAAGATTATGAGAACTATAACGATTTACTGAATGAGAAGTTTTGTAAAATATTGGTAAGTTGAATTTTTCGTAAGAAAATGAAGATGAAGTATTTTTAGAATTAAGTGTATTTATGAAATAAAAATCTCCTATGTTAATGAATTTTGAAAACTTATAAAGTCAATAAGATTAATATGATAGGATTTGAATAAGTATTTAAAGAGAAATAAATTCATTTATTTTTCTAGATATCTAAAAATACTCACAAGATCACAAGATTATTAATAGATAAAGAAGGTAAGAAATACTTAAATTGAATCCATAAGCAAAAGCAAATCAATTCTAATACAATCCAAAATATTGGATGGTAATACTTGGAGTAGAAACTATTGATTTATTGATAAATGTATGATATCATATAAATTATCATATTACAAACTCTATTTAACTTGGAATTTATCTTTATACAAAAGTAATTTCTTTTTACTAATTCAAATTTCGTTTTTTTAGGTATTCTTAAAATTATTCAAAACATAATTCTAAGTTGTGATTTGTAAAAAATGGATGCTAAAGCACTTACTCAACTGTCAAACGAACATTTGGATTCAAAACAAATATCTTATCTAATAAATCTAGTAATTCATCATCAAATTCCTTCTTCATATTTCTTATTGAAGATATAAACTTTCTATCTTATCTTTATGGATTTAATTTGATAAAGTAATCAGATTTCATTATTTCTGGCCAAGTATCTGCTGTAGGTGTGCCACATTTTTCAAGAATTTGTTAAATTTGTGAAGCTTCATCTTTTGCTTTAAATAATTGTCTATTAAAATTTAATTCAACTGCAAAGCATCCCATACTCCAAACATCTATTTAAAAGCTATATTATCCTCTTGTTAATAGTACTTCTGGTGCTCTATAGCCTAATGTAACAACTGTTGGAGTTTTTTTTACTCCATCTTTTTTTGGGCAAAATTTTGCTAAACCAAAGTCGGCTATTTTTACAATGCCTACTTCATTTACCAATATATTAGCACTTTTAATATCTCTATGAATTATATTTTATTAATGTATGTATTAAAGTCCCTTGAAGCATTAATAAAGAATGCTACGAATTTGATTTGTAGTAAAATAATATTTTTATTCTTCATTTTTGGCTAACAATTTCCAAAAATCGTTTGCCATTAAATCCATTGCACAATATGTTTTTATTGTCTTTATGTTATTCTTATTTTTTTTAACTCTTGTATAAATTTATTTTATTCTTATCACATTTTCTTAATCTAAAGTAGTCAGGAACTTAATTTCTCTTAAAGAAGTTATTGGAAACTATAAAATCATTTTAATATTTATACTCCTTCTTTTTCATTTTATTTTTTGATACATTTTACTGCATAATACTGATTATCAAATTTATTCTTCATTTTGTAAACCTTACTATTATTTTAGTATAAATGATTACCCGTAAGTTCCACTACCCAATATTTATTTTTATTCAAATTAAAATTCGGTACAAATATCTCCACTTCTCAAATCATCCACTCTTTCTAGCTATTAATTTAGTTAATTGATCATTATTTTATTAAATGAATTAATAATAAATTATCCTAGAAAATTTAAGGGAAATCAAAAGAAAAAATAAAATTGATTTAATCTTGAAGTATCTTGAAATTATAGTTTATTCAATTACTATATGCTTTATTTAGAAAGATATTAAGTTTTACAAATTTTATCAGACTTCATTAATTGTTTTCATTTAGGTAAACTTATTCTTTCTATAACTAAAGGGAATAGCTTTAACTCATTATTATTAATACCTTATTTATATGCATAAAAAGAAAGTCTTAAATTCTGACTATAATTGGTATGCACCATTTAATAATCTGTAATCCTATAATCCTGAACAATTAAATAACAGCATAATCTTTTATCACACTAATTTCCTAATTGTGAAAATCGCTAATTTAGTGTAAAAATCAAAAAATTGTATTTAGTTTTGAGATTGTTCTCTTCGTTTCAACTCCTTTTGAAGTTTATCGATATATCTAATCACCCCTTAATTCTTATTCAAATATAATCATTTTTGAAGTTACATTATACTTTGCTAGAAGAGTTTAATTATATGTTTTTCCCATTTTGAGTGTGTTTAAATTTTGCTTTTTATTTCTATTTCCTAGATTTAGAGGCTATAATCAAATAACCTTATAAAATTAAAATTAGCAAACAGAAAATGTAGTTATCTAGTTATAAGAAAAAACATGTACCTCAAGTGATTTAGAATGCATAATTTGTTTAGAGAAAATAACTGATAAATATATTTTGCTTCAGTGTGATCACCACTATCATAAACAATGTATTAAAAATTGGATAGAATAAAAAAGAATTTGTCCTATGTGTAGAGCGTCTATTAATTGAATTTATATATCCAAATTTATTTAAAAAGTCATCCCTGAGATTTTAAATTAAGAATTTTACCATTAATTACCTTTACCTATTAAATTTAATAAAATAAAACTTTTTGTAGGATGTGATCATCAAATTCCTTAAAAGTAAAATTTTATTAAGTAACTAAAATTATAATATGTTTCATTTTTTAACTAATATTGATGTGTCATAATTATTGAATGAAAAAAATGAGAACAATTTAAATTTCTAATTTCTCTGTTTATTTATAAAGTTTAAGTCTTTGAATTAGATTTAAGATTAAAGGTATAAATAAACATTTTATAATTTTCTTAATCAAAATAAACTTTTTTAAAATGTTTAATACATTATGATCAACTTGTATTTTATTATAAAGTGCAATTGATCAAATTCTATAATTAATCATCTCTTAGTTCTTTTTAGAAGAAAAATTTATTCTATTTGATTTATTCATCATTCTTCTTTCTTATCTCATAAGGAGCCTCTATCACATCTATGAAATTTGCTAGTATTTCTTAATTCTCTCAAAAACTCAGTATTCAATCTTTTTTTCAGGTCAATTAAATTTATTCATATCTAGTATGATATCAACATTTTGATACAAATTATTTCCTTTAACTAAATAATTAAGGAACCTATGAATGTAAAATAAAAGTTAGAAATAAATCTTATTGTTTAAAAAGAAATAAATTGTCACGTATTGATATTTGTCTAATATAAATGAATTCATTATTTAAACTTTAAATAAATTTGTTATTTATCAATTTTTTTCAATCTCTTAATGACAAAACAATAACTGCATCAAATTCTAATGTTATAATGTTTAAAAATATTTAAAGTTTATTTAACTGAGCATGAAGCCTAAGTATTTTACTATTTATTGTCATATTTACTTTATTAATTTCTAATAAATATTAGCGAAATAATCTAATTTTTATAATTAATTGGTATTCTTATTTCCAGTATTATTGGATACAGGAGTTGATCAAAATTAATTATTCAAATCAACTGATTAATTGTAAAAATATTAGAAAATTATTTTATTGTTAAGAAATAACAATAATCAACTTTCTCTTAAACTTACCTTTTAAATTAATAAATAAAATGGGTAACTACTTTGATCAATCAGCCAGTCCAAATTTAGGATTATTATAATTTTTAAGATAGCTTCATCTTACTGATATACAAAAGGTTGCCAAATATGTGCAATAAAACTATCCAGCTACGAATGTCTTGTCTTTAGGTGAATTTTTTGATGTTTATCATGACATTCTTAAATAACATTGTGGTGAAATGTTTGAAACACTAGAAAATAATCATAGTACAGATGGTTTAACTGATATTTATGAAAGTCAAGCAGTGTTAGTAATTGATTGAATTAACTTTAGATAATTTTTTCGGATGCTGATTTTGCGACTAAAGTTAAATACATTAGCTAAGTGTTTGATTTGGATAAATCCTAAAAGCTTGAAAAGATTGAACTTATTATGATTTTTTAAACAGCAATCAGAGCATTATGTAAAATTGTAAATATGAAACCACCTGGGTTTACTGATATTGAGTATTATGTTGAAGCTATTTTCACAGAAATGGATAAAAATCTAGATCGTACTATCTCTTATGAAGAATTATATTCATGGCTCGATAATAATTATCAACTTTAGGATTTTTTATTGAAATATGCTTAAACTTAAACATTTCAAAATGCTAAACGAAGAACTTAAGAGATTTTTAATTCTAAAGTTTTGTTTAACCATAATTAAGATTAATGGATTTAAGAATTTATTAATCAAGCTGAAGAGAGCTATAGTCAACTTATATAAAGAAAGTAATTGATTTCTGAGAGGGTCAAGGACGAAATTAATTTTGCATGGTCTGCATTTAAGGCCACTGATATCAATAATGATGGAAATATATCTGTGAGAGAATTGCCTTATTTAATTTATGGATTTGAAGGAGTAATTGTTAAAGACATCAGAAAAAGATTTGGGTAACTAGACAAAGATAAAAGCGGAAGCATTTCTTTAAAAGTATATTTACTAAGTAATCATAATAGGAATGGTTTAATTTCTTATAATTAGACTAAGGAGTAGAAATTTGTAAATCTATTGTTAAAAGATATTTTCTTAAAAGAGATACTAACAATGTTGGTAGTCTTAATAACAATTAATCATGTTAAGTGTTAAGAGATACTCTTTCTAATGATGGATTTGAATTATACTTTAAAGGTTTTGAAAGTTATATTAATGAGCATTCAACTTTAGATAAAGTATATATTATTTTTAAAATTAAGATGTCAATTTAACAATTATAAGATTTTGTTGAAGGACCAATGAAAAGGATTATTTAAGACAAATAAGAACTGATGGAAAAAGAAAAGGAAAGAAAGTAGGCTTAAAATGAAAAAATAATATGAAATCTATAGTCTAAATTTATATAATTCAAGTATTAATTAAATTATGATAATTATTCCTTTTAGATTTAAATAGAGCATTTCTAAACATTATTTATAATATATTAACAATTTATATAATTTACCATTTAAATCATGCTATAAATTAAAATCTTTAAAAAGTAAAATTAGAATTTAACCAAATAAACTGGAATTTATAGACTGAAGAAATAAAATGGCTTTATATATCCAAAGTATTTAAAAATTTTGCATTTAAATGTATCTCTATGAATAATTCAGTCAAATAAATTACAATAATAATAATCTAAAATTTATTTATAAATAATCATCTTCTTTACTTTTCAAGATTCTTATTTTCTGTTTAAATATCAGTTAAATCTTATTTGAGTTTATCAACATTCTTTTTATAACCTTTAAGTAAAATATCTTCCATCTTTAGCTCTGTATCATATATTTGAATTCTCTTTTCTCCAATATTGCGAATTGCTTCAGCGCATTATTTGTATATAATTTTATAATCTTAATATTACTTTTGAATTGATTTAACTACTGTCTCACTTTTTTTAGGATCTTAATTAATAAGATTTTCAATTTCAACACAATATCTATTAATCATATTGTCCTAAAATTATAATGAATCTTCTAATTAAGCTAATTCTTTGGCTTATTTTAAATATTCAGCTTTTTATTTTTCTAATTAACTTTTAAGGTCAACAATTTTTTTAATATATTAATTTCTTGCAATCTCTTTAGGCTAATTTTAAAGTTCTAATAATAATTTTTCCTTGTATTCTAAATTTACTCTTCCTTAATTTCTAATCATTTGATTTTCTTCCTGCAATCTCCTCATTTTATCTTAAATTTATTCAAGTTTTAATTTTCTTTCTTACACCTGTTAAGCCAAATCATCTGCTTCATTTTATTATAAAATTTTTTCTTTTTCCCATTCAATTTTTATATTTTCAATTTCTGATTCAAGTTATAATATTTCTGGATCATTACCTTTTTTGGATTCAATTTACTATAGAATTGAATGAGTGCTTTCCAATTCTTATTATTTTTCCTTATTATCGGATTAAATTTATGAATAAGTATCTTATTATTTCTAATTTATGTCTTCCAATTTTTATTTCTTTTTTTATAATTTATCATAAATTTTCTATTGCTCAATCAATTTTGATTATATTTCTTCAAGCAAAGAAGTAATCTCTGATTTAGCTTCTTAAGTATCTTAAATTTCTTATTAAATTTCTTTTACTTCCTCTTAAAATTAAATTTCAAGATTGAATAAACCTTGATTTTCTTCTTCCTTTTATTTTCTTGCTTGTTCTTCTTCTTTATCTTCTTCTTTTAATTATTTAATTGCTCTTTTCAACTGTCTATTACCTTTCTAAATATCTTCCCAATCATTCTTTTCATTTTCAGCTTAGAATTAACCTTTGAATTACTCCAATACAACTTCAGGATCATCAGATCTCCTTATTTTCTTAATTAATTATAATCTCTCTTAAAGGGGTTGATCAACTTCTTTCTTTTACACATGTTAATCTACAACTCTAACAATTGAGTGATACAAATATTTTCTTATTCCCTTATTCGCTACTTACTTTATTAAAGGCTCTTTCTTAATAATATTAAGAACATGCAATTTTAAAAATCTTTACTCTATTTCTGGAAAAGCACACAAAGATGGATTTACCCATTCTTGGAAAAAATTCTATATTTGATTTGTCCTATAAGTAGCTTTCTCTTCTTATAATCTTTCTTCAAATGTCAGATTTTTTGCTCCTGTTTCTTTTTTATTTGATTAACTCAATTTTGAAAGTATACTTACAACAATCTTTCTTGTTTCTTATGGATTAGGATTAACAATGGATTAAATGTCTATTCTAATACCAATTGGATATAACATTTCTTGAATTTTACCTGCTTTTCTAAATGAACTCTTTATTGATTTAATTGCACTAATATCTAAAGCTTAGGTTCCAATCAATTAAAAAAATTATAGAATAATAGATATCAAGTCCTCACATGTGAACTATAAATTTAAGTAACTCTTACTTAAGGTAGGGATTAAGCTGAAATCTAAACTCCTTGTAGTTACAAACTTTTTAATAACATTTAATCCTAATCCTCCATTTTTTGTATAATAATCTATAAAAATAAAAATACATCCTTTCGGAAAATATAATAATTTTTTTCAACTATAATGATAATATAAAATCATTAAGTTGACTAGTCTTGACTCTTTACTCTTTTAGACGATTTTAATGCACTTGAAACTATTCACTAATTCTAAGACTACTAGATGAATATATATAGTCATCGAAAATTAATAGATGCTATCTTTAGCTAATTTTAGCATATATTTGCTGCTTAATCTCTAATTTTTAGTAAACTACGCTTTATCTATGATTGCTATTTGATTTCTAAATAGGAGATTGGTGATTAAAAAAACATATATTCTACTCTAATATCTGATTTGAACAATAATGAAACCTTATGTTTTTATGCTTATCTTAAATGATGAATTATAAATTTTCTTAATTTTATTTACATAAATTTTTGACAATTTATCCTTTTTATAAATTTTAAAAATTTATTAAGCTATCTTTTTAAATGAGTGAGTTTCTCATCATAAGGTTGTCTTCATAAAATTAGTTAGGCTAAAATATTAAAATGATCAAAATCAAAGTAACAAATAATAGTTAAAAATAGCGTGTATATTTATTGTAACTATGTCTTTTTAATAAACTAGATTTATTCGTTTATGTTTCAATAAATAAATAATCAAATATAATATAGCTTTGGGCTTAAGCTTTTTACTTGATTTCTTTAATAAATTTTTCTGTTTTTTTTTGTAGTTTTCTTGAATTAAGATACTATTAAACTGTTAATCGGCTTTTTTTTTTAGTTAGGTTTGATAATTTTAGTTAATTCATCAATATTAATTATTGTTTTTTTGACATTCAGACTTTAGTTTATTTGAAAGATTTTGTATTTTTAAATGCTGACTAACCAATATATTGTTTAGCATGTACAATTATTCCTACTAAAACATCTATTAGTTATTAATTGTAGATTACTAATAACTTGTTAAGTTGTAAAAGAAAAGAGCTCAAAAAGTTCAATTAACTAAGATATGATGGATGAATAGATTCTACCCATAAATCTTATAAATGGCTTGCAAGTAATTATGAAAAATCAAGACAAAATTTGAAGTAAATTGAGAATATTTGATCAAAATATAAATTAAAGTAAGTGATTTAAGATTTTTATCTAAATTGTGCAAAATCTAGCATTGAACTGTGTAATCTTTTACATGATTAACAAAACTTTATTAAATAATAATCTTTTCATTTGGCGAACTCTTTTTGCAAAAATAATTATTTTGACATAGTCTACAAATTTTATATCTTGAGCCCTCTTTTATTTACTTTATATAGATTAATATAATTTTTGTTTTTATTCCCAACTGTTTCTTGGGCTCGTTCTTAAAGGTTAATAAAAGCGATTTTTTATTGAATTATTTGTTATTTCTTTTCACAATTTCGCTATTTCATCCTTATTACCTATGCTCGTTGTCAGCAATGAATATTATTCTTTCTTCATCTCAATTTCATATCTCTTTGTTTTAGGTCAAGATGATTATTTTAATGTTTTTTAAATTATTTTCCTAACCTATCATATAAGTTTAAAGAATACTTTTATCTTTCAGCTACTATTGTTTACTTCTTAAATTCAGACTATTTAACCAACTATAAAATATTTATATCTTCCTAAAGACTGAATATAACTTTAATGTTACTTTTAATTCCAAGTTCTTTATCTGTCATTATACATTATTAATTAATATAAAATACCATACCAATCATTAGAATTATAGTTTATTAAAGAGAGAAACTTTGTGTGCTTAAATAAATAAATGAAATTATAAATTATTAAAGAATTTCTTAATCACTAATAGATAAATTTAATCAATTATTTAACATCAACAACAATAATAATTTTGAAAATGTTTATTATTAGATTATTTGGATCTTTATCTATTTTAATTATCAGATGGAGCTAGTAAAAATGATGATTTTTCCATTTGTAAAGCTTTCATTTTTATTTTTGCTCCTAATTTATAAGCATATTAGAAGATTTCCTCTATTCCTTCTTGAGTCTTAGCAGAAGTAAGAAATAATTTTAACTTTTATTAGTAATTTAAAGTTTAAAGAAATTTTTATAGATCTCCCTAATTATAAAAAGTTGGTAAATCCTTTTTAGTTCCCACAATAATCACTCCCATATCAGAACTACAATTAACCTAAAGAAAGTCAAGCCAACCTTAAATGTGTCTATAGGAATCAGGATCACTCAAATCAAAACAAAGGATTGCCACATTAGAATTCTAATAATTTAGTCAAATTTCTACTTATAAAGACATCCTTGTTATTGATCTAAATTTCTCTTAACCAGCTGTATCCCAGATCGAGACATCAAAAACCTTTCCATTTATTTCTACATTTTTAACTCCTGAAAAGTCAACAGCAATAGTAGACACATTATGAGCACGGAACTCCTATTATCTATGAGACTACAAGAGGCTTGTTTTCCCTGCTCCTTATTAACCCACTAAAACCAGTTTCAGTGTTTCGTTCATTAAAATTTATAATATATGATTATTTCTAAAATAATTTTTGGATTGTTAATCTAAATATTAGAAATATAATCAAATTCAATTGAAGTCAATAGCATACAATTCTGTTATTTTTCTCTTACTATATGTATTCTAGATAGTTGCATTTTTTTGTTTTTATGACTCCTAAATAATTTCATATTAAATTTTAATTCTTGTATTTTTTGTTCATAGTAATTATAGTTCCATTTTAAATAGCTTTTAAGAAAAGAGCCTAATGAGAGAATTCTTATAAACAAAACCAAATTCTAAAGAAGTTCAAAGATCAATTATGATAACTTTTCTGTTTTATTGTATTTTTCCAAAGAAAGTTTTCTCAAAATTAAAAAAAAAATAAAAGATAAACATTTATTTTGGTTTTTAGTTTTTTGTTCATATTTGAGAGTAGATATATAATCATTATATAAATTTTAGAATGCTTGAAAATAAATTGAATCTCTGGTTATATAAATTATTATGAGATTTATAAAAATGGAATCCGTCAATTCACAGTTAAAGGAAAAAAGTGTGTTTATTAATACTAATGTTTGAATTAATAAGATTATAATCTTGATTTTGAAATATTTAAGGAATTTAGAACTAATGTATAATGGATTATTTTAATTATAATTTTTTGAAATATGGACATAGACAGACACATATCAACGCTTTTGGGAGGTGGATGCTTACCAGAAAGAGATCTTAAATTAATATGCGATAGAGCAAAGGAGATTTTTCTTGAGGAATCAAATATATAACCAGTTCGAGCTCCAGTAAATGTTTGCGGTGACATACATGGTTTGAATTATTCATTTATTTTAGGTCAATTCTATGATTTATAAGCATTAATGAAAGAAGGCGGAGACATTCCTTCATCCAACTATATTTTTATTGGAGATTTTGTTGACAGAGGTTATAATTCTGTTGAAACTATGGAATACCTTTTATGTTTAAAAGGTAATGGTATTGTTAATTTACAGTAAAATATCCCGGAAACATAATGTTGCTTAGAGGAAATCATGAATCCCGTTAATGCACTTAAGTGTATGGTTTTTATGAAGAATTACTTCGTAAGTATGGTAACAGCAGTCCATGGAGATTATTTATGGATGTGTTTGATTGTTTACCATTAGGAGCCCTAATAGAAGGATAAATATTATGTGTACACGGTGGTTTGTCTCCGGATATGAGAACAATTGATTAAATTCGAACAATAGATAGAAAGGTATATATATTAATAAAATGATTTCTCATTATTTAGGTTGAAGTTCCTCATGAAGGACCTTTTTGTGATCTAATGTGGTCTGATCCTGAAGAAGTAGAATATTGGGCAGTAAACTCAAGAGGAGCTGGTTATTTGTTTGGAGCTAAAGTAACAAAAGAATTTTGTCGACTCAATGATCTCACTCTAATATGTAGAGCACATTAATTGGTTATGGAAGGATATAAATATTGGTTCCCGGTAAAAATAATTAATATCTAAGGATTAAAACTTAGTAACTGTGTGGTCAGCACCTAATTATTGTTATAGATGTGGTAATATAGCCTCAATCTTATGTTTGGATGAAAAGTTGAATTAAACTTGGAAAACATTCAAAGAAGTCCCTGAAAGTGCAAAGAGTGTTAATCCAAAAAGTGTATTACCATACTTCTTATGAAGTATATACATAGAATACATTTTGATACTTCTTTTGAAGTATAATATAATATTAATCGAATATCAATTCTTTATGTTTTGATAAGATCTCCTTTATCCGATATTACTTCTATCTATATTCTCATTTTCATAAATTCGTTTTGTAGAAGGACTCTTGTTTTTTAAATTAATTTGACTATGTTTTTCAACAGATTTTCTGATTGGAGCAGGGCTTAAGTTTTTCACAGAAGAACTAGGTCTATTTAAACTAGATTAACGAATTGGAGGATTAATGGGTAACTAATTATTTCTTAATCCGGGAGGTATAAGCTTATCTTAATATACAAAAAAATACAGGTTTTGAGAAATCCTTTTTTGGAATTTAAGGTGTTTGTACTGGGGATCCTTTTCTTTCATTTACGGAGGCAGATCTTGTAGATTTAGGAGGTTATTTAATTGAATCATATTCATTTTTGTTGGTTTCGTATGTAGGTTTAGGTAATTTTGCTTATAATTATTTTAGATTTTTTGGTAATAGAATAGTCTAAAGTAACTCTGCTTAATTATTCCCTTATTGTGCTTAATAATATTATTCGACAAATGGCTTAACATTTGGATCTGAGAGAATCTAGTCACAAGTGGGACGTAAATGAGCTGGTACTTTAAGTAGTTGGCTGATCATAGCACTTAAGGAATTGGAATATGGTTTTGGAATCTTCTCATAAACTCCAGATGAGACTTTTTTAAACAAAGTTTGAACGTCTTGGGCTCTAAATGGGGGCTTCAAAGTAGCCATTTCATAAATTACACATCCTAAAGACCAGATGTCTGAAGACGATGAATAAGGTTGATCTCTCCATACCTCTGGACTTGCATAATCTAATTAATTTGTTATTATTACAAGGTGTTCCTGTTTAAGTTTTGGCTAATGCTCCATGTGATACTTTACTAACATTTAAATCTCCAATCTTATATTATCCATCAATAGATTTAAAGACGTTAGCACTCTTTAAATCACGATGTAAAATACCAGACTTGTGCAAGACTCTTAAACCTAAAGTCATATGCGCCAAAGCCTTCCAAATTTCTTTCTCTTCTATTTGATTTTGTTTCTTGATGCATGATGATATTTATTTTGATATATCTCCTTCTGCTGCAAATTCCATTATTACACATAGTTAATTTGACAATTCATCAAAGAATGCCTCCTTATATCCTATTATATGAGCATCATTAATTGAAGCCAATATCCTAATTTCATTTAAAGCATTCTCTCTTTCTTTTTACTTTAAATTATTTATTCTCACCTTCTTCATAGCATACTCACCCTAATCACTCACTCTTTTAACCTTTTTTTATATTTATTTAATATACTCTGAACACTTATCCAAAGGAACCTTCTCCTAATTTCTGGAGAATTGTGAAATCTGCAAGAGTTGTAGACTTTTACATTTTTAATTTGAATTGTTAAGCCTGTTAAATTATTAATAATATAAAAAATATATTTGTTAAAATCAAAAATTAGTCTTCTAAGACTACCTAATATATATAATAATCTGATTTATTTTCTGTATCCTTTGGGTCAAATATTTTCATTTTCTCATTAAATATTTAAAGTATATTGAATTGGTTATATTTTAATATTCTTTAATTCAACAAGCTGTCTTAAAAAATATTGTTAACTTTGAAGTTTATCTCGGTCATAAAATTTAAGTGAAAATACTCAAAAGCTACATCATCTCAATATTTTTTTTATTCACTCGCAAAAAAGTTTTTTCTTTTTGGATTAAATGTAATTAATTTTGGATTACTTTTTAACTTTTGCGCTATGTTTTATTTTAACAATCTTAATCCTAACTAATTAAGGCTAATCAATTAATTAATTGATTGCTGGGAACCGAACAATATTATGAATTTTATCATTATATAGCAGAATGAGACTATCAATCTAGAGGTAAAACTTTAAGTAGATAATGAATAATTTTAAAAAGAATAAATACGCTATGCTAATACACACATGCTAAAAATTAAGACAACTTTAGGTTCGCAACTTAATACTATTATTACTTAACGCCCCCATACATCTTCCTGCATCATAAAATTTTAGATAATTTGAATTAAGATTTAGCAATGATAATTATCTGTTCTTATGAAAACTTGTTTAAAAATTTATGAAGTTTGTGGCATTGTTTTTAATGGTTTTTTGGCTATTTTTTTCCTTTATTTTTTCCCAATTCAGTTCAATAGATACAGCTTTGATTAATAAGGAAGTAAAAGTCAAAGATGCTCTAATTTAATAAAAGATCCTTTATAATGACTGTTATTTTATGAATTGTAGCATTACCTAAAGCGATTATGAACATTATTTGTCACTATCTTATAAATAAATATCGCATGCTGCTTATGGCTTTAAAATTTATTATTCTTAAATGGTGATAATATTTTTCTGTTTTAGGTTAACTTTTAAGCATTCATTTCCTACTTATTTGCTTATTTAGCTAAATGAAGTTATATAAATAAAAAATAACATTTCTTATTGCTGAATAGAGATTAACAAGCATGAATATAATATCTGACAACTAAAATTTTTAAAATTTCGATTATCTAAAAGTGCTGGAAGAATTAAACGAATATATGGAGCTATTCTTTAATTACATGTGTTAAAATTTGATATTAAATACATGTATAATAATTTTTGAAAGTGTCAAAAAATTTCTAAATTTAAGTTTTCAATTCTTTTTCTAATTATCTATTTTATTTCGAAGTCTATTCGATTAATCATGAATAGGAAGTACCTATTTAATAGGGTTATAATTACTAGCATTAAATGTCTAATTCGATAATTTTTTTTAAGTTTTTGTTTTATATTTATTATTTTTATTCTATTTATTTCATTTTTTTCAGCTCAATATTATGAATTTTTGGCTTGATAATTTTAAAATGCTGTTAAACAGAATTGATGGAGTTAATGGCTCTACTAATACCATCTAGATTTTCCTGAAATTTAAGATGTAGAGGAATAATCTCTTATGATAAAGAATGAATCTAGTTATAAACTTAGACATTTCTTAGAAATTATTTAAATCAAATCTAATTTTATTTTAAAATTATCCTGGTTTAAATATCAATATTTGTTCATCTGTATCATAATAAAATTATAGGGATTAGAGCGTAACAATTTACATAATAATTTATATATTTGTTACTAAATTAAATAGAAGAATGACTTTTTCAAAATAAAATCATGTTTCTTATGAATATATATTGATTTTCATTAGTCAATGTATATTTCACCATTTCCAAATGATTGTTAGATTGCTCCTTAGACAAAGAGGAATTCAATTGGCCTATTTCTCATACATTTATTAGAAACTGTATATGCAGTTGTTCCATTTTCTTAAAGAAGACTCAATGATCCTCCATCTGGTACATGAATAGATAAAACTTCAAATGGTAATCCAAAAAATGAAACGTTATCTTTTGCGCATGATTTAGCATGTTCTCCCTTAAAATTGCATTCGCTAAAAACATATATACAACCCTCTTAAAATGATGAAACTTTTTCTTTGCTGTAGACTTTTTTTTATTCTTGAATGTCTTAAAATGAATAATCAGGTTTTTCTGTTGCTCTTACTGCATTTGGATTAGGTTGATCAATTATAAACATAGATTCAACGAATTTAATTGTATGATCACTCTCTTCTGTTGGTGTTAGCATCATCGCTTCTTCATAATTCAAAAGTGATGACAATTACTCTTTAATTGATTCATCTGAACTTCTTCCTAGAAAAGTTGGTAATCCTTTTTTTTTAATTGTATATATTTCAGTTGATAAATCCTTCTATTATTTAACATGCTTTTATTTTTCAAGAAAACTCTCTTGAGCTGTTACAATCACCAAAAAGAGTGCTAAAATATATAATTTTTACATATTAATAAAAACGGATTTATATTATATGAATTATGAGTGAAGAATTTACTAGAGATCATTTATATTTTTATAATATATATTTATCTTAAAGAACCTATCATTTCATTTATTCAGTTAATGAATTGTAGAATTATTGGAGTCTTAAATTTTAAATATTTATCATATATCCAAAATCATTAATTTGAAAGATTAGCTTTAATTTAACATATTAAAAAGCTCAAAAAATAAGCATTTAGATGAAAATTGCATGAATTTCAATAATTTAAGATAAAACGTATCAATTTTTAGAACCTAAATGAGAATGATACCAAATTAAAAAAATGATAAACCTCAACTTGATTTAAAAAAAGAGAAGATATTTTCCTTTCGAATATAAGTGATTAGGATTAAAAACTAAATTCAATATTATAAGTAGAATGAATATATCATTTATATTTTGTATTTTTGAAATCAAAAATTATGATGTTAATTGTGAAATACACCTATTTACGTTAAGATTATAAATATATAAATAATTATAAAAAATAATTACGTTAAAAAATGAAATCAAACAAAGAAATTTTAGACTGGTTATAAAGATGCAAATATGGAAAATTGGAACTGAAGAAACACTTAAATAGTATAGAGTAAATAAAAGTATAATTCATTTAAAATTTGATTAAAAGTTAGATATGATGATGAGTAATAAAAAAGTGTAAACTTTGAAATCTGTTTCATCTTCTAAGATGAATCCAGATTGCCAGACTACTGAATCAATATGTGAAGATAAAAGATAACATAGTACAACACAATATGGCAATTAATTTGATAGTTAAGATTATAGAACTTTCACTAGTAAAAATAACTATTACGAATCTGTTCAATTTTAGAATTAGAGATTGATAAAAAAACCAATATTACAAGAATATTCTGGTAAATAAGACTCTGATACATTTGATGATATATTTAAGCTATCTTTAACAGACTAATCAATGTCTTAATAATAGTTTTTTTCTAATAAAGAATTTTATGAATCAGTTTAATAAAAATCAGAAAAACCATCCAATAATAACATTAACAAGATCTTATAAGATTCATAATAAAATACGAAAAATTTTAAAGATTATGAAGAAATTTGTTTGAAAACATCATTATGCTAAATAGATAATAGAATATAATAAATTTAAAATTAGGAATTTAAAAAAAGTTGTCAAAATGAAAACAAAACTTTTGATTAATATTATTAAGAATATGTAACTGATGAAATATCAAATATATAATATGAAATTTAAGAAATGTAAAAGTATTAATATTAAGAAAATATGTTAAAGATTTTTAAAAAGAATTTAAACAGCAAAGGACAAGTTGACTAGCAGTGTTTAAGATTTGAGTTATCAAAATAGCTAAAGATCCATTTAAAAGTTGAATTAAGAGTTGGATATAATCTAAACTTTGAGAAATAATATGTAAAATTAATTGCAAAACAATGTTGATGGTGACAAGTTATTAAGATTAAGATCTATGAAAGAATAGATATAAGAATGCTTTAATGATATAGAAGAAGAGATAATTAAACTAAGTAAATGATATCCGTTTTACCTTTATATTATATATATATATTTAAAATTTTTAATGAAACTAGTTCTAATAGCACTACTAACTGGATTAGCATTTTCTTAAAATTCAGCATTAAATGAAATAAAAGAGAATCCTATACCAACATTAGTTTATGAAATAAAAAATGAAGAATCGCAATAAATTTAATAACATTAATAACTATAAGGATATATTGATATTGATGGTCGTTTTGTATCAAACTAAGTTGAAAATACCTCAGATATTAGACCTAATCTTGTTGCCTAAAATAACCAAGATTAAAATAACTAATTGACAATTAATGATGATTCTAATAATTTATTAGCTCCAACATAAGAAGGATAAAAATAATTAGTTTCAACTGATGCAGATATTGATCCTATGTTAGACATGGAAAGTTCTATGCCTTACGAATTCCCTGAAGATACATAAAATTAAGAAGAATAAAAAGATTAAGATAATGATAATCATTATTTATCTGCCAGTTTGGAATTGTATTAAGTCATATTTAAAATATAGACCTATCAGAAATGAAAATCAAGTTTATGATTCATTAGGAAATTAAATAGATTCATATGATGGTATGAGAACATACTTGTAATTAATTTTATAAATTATAGAGCTCTAGATATAGCAGAATAAGATGATAATCAAGCAAATATAAGTGTGTAAGAAAAATAGGAAGATTGTATTGTGATTTATTCAAAATGCGATTTTTAGGGAGAAAGTTTGCCAATTTGTGAGTCTTTGAAGGAAGTCGAGTATTGTTAAGTAATATTTTAGGGATTTTTAATATGATATTAAGTCAATTTATTTACCTGATGGATATCAAATGACAATATATTCAGAAGAGAATTATTAGGGATAATAAGTTACATACTAAGAGAGTTAAAAGTGTTTGACATAAGCAATATCCTTAGCCTAATTAAGAGGAAGATAAACAAATTAAAACTAGAATTAAGATCCAAATTAAAGCATTTTAACATCAAATCTTAGGAGTAGGTAATGATGTTTAATTATAAAATAAAATATTTATTAATTATTCGTAAATCTAACATTTATAATTAAAAGCTAATTATCACATTTTCCATTGAACCAAAATTTTTTATTAAAATAATTATTTTTATCATAAGCTAAAAAAGTTTTTAGATTCTCATCATTTAAAAAATTAAACAGTGATATAAATGATTAATTTTAAACATTGATAAATTATAAAATTAATCAATTCTAAAAATCCTAAAAATCTTTTTAGGTTCTGATATGCTTTTTGTCTTATAATATAGGTCTATCTAATAAGTACTATTCTTATGGCTTCTCTTAATATGGATCTTGAGTAAGTCTAATCGGAGGAGGCGCTCCAAATCCGAAAATTTATATATTTTATTTAGCTCTCTCCTTAACCGACTTAAATTTAATAACAATTATACTTAAGGAGATTATAATTAATTTGTATTTTAATTTGTTTATGGGAGGTTTAAATTATTTGAGGGTTTCTATATTTCTTTTTAGATTGATTGATCCTTTTGCTCTTAATCTTTTTATTATTATTCCTTTATTATTTATACTGAAGGTTTAATAGTAATTACTTAATTATTCAAAGGTTTTTAATATACTTTTTGAGGAGAACTTGAGTCCTGTTAAATAAACGGATTTGACGAAAGCTTTTTTGGTTTTTAATCTTCAACTAGATTTGTTTAAATATTGGTCTACTCAACTTTTTCAAGGTTTTTTTGTATAAATGGATTGGATGATAGTTTTTTAGGTTATTATTCCGCAGAGTCATTTGTTTTTGGGATTTATTTATTTTATTATTATTCTTGTTTTTACGGATTAGAATCTTGTTTACTAAAGGGATTTGATTATATTTTTTTAGGTGATAATTCTTCAAGTTCATTTTATTTTTGTTTTTAATTCTATATTTATTCGCTAAATTAATTAGGACTCTAATCCTTTTAAATGAACGGATTCTGTTGCAAACCCTTTTAATTCTGATCTTCAGATAAACTTTTAAATTCTTAAACTTTCTGATTCTAATTGGTTTGAGCTTTGTCTGAATTATAAATCTATAAGTTTTATCTTTCTAATTTCATCTAATCATTTTAAAGCTAATCAGATTAATCTATCTCCTCTGGTTTTGAATTCAAACTAATTGTTTTCTTGAAAGCATTTTGATCATTAGGAATTGTATCTGGAGTAGCTTTTTGTTAATTTTAAGATCCGTACATAGTATCTTATCTTTTTTGATTTTAAAGTGCATTTTTCATTATAGTTGTAAATTCACCTTGTACTTTAGAGTTAGAAGCAACTATTTTTTAATCATTTACTTCTGGATTAGTTTTAGCATTATTATCTTAATTAGAATAAATATGATACTTTAAATGTGTTATTTCCTGGTAAACTAACAATTTTTGCATTTTATTTAGAATCCAAAATTGGAATCTGTAGGATCGGCAATAAAGTTATTACAAACCTATTGCATTAATTTTAATGAATAATTAATTAGATTTATTTCCAAAATTTCACAAGCATAACCCCTCCAAATTTTAAAACTATCATGAAGCAAAGCACGGATTTTATTTAAAAAATAATCCCTATCTATATCGATTTGATGAGTCTGAAGGGTGGGCAGATTTTGATGGATGTTATTATGATAAAAATGGAGATCCTGCTGGATGGGTTTTTGTTAAGTAGGATACATTTATCAGATTTAACATAAACTAAGAATAAGTGATGACTGAAAAAAATATCTACTATCCTGAGACGATCTTAGAAGAAGAAATTTAGAAAAAAGAAATGTAATAAATTGAAGAGTAAAAATCATACTAAAAATGTTCCAACTATGATGCTTAAAATTCATAATAAAAAAATAAATTTGATAATTAGATTTAATCGAGTAGTAATAATCAAGCAACAGGAAGTTTGAAAGAACATTAAGAAAATTTTAAAAAATTTGTGCAAGGCAATAACATGTAATTAAATCAAACATCTATTTAACAAAAATAATATTAAAGAGGTTATTAGTCTGATTATTAGCCGATTTAATAAAGAGCTTAAAGCGAAGACTATCGTAGAGATTTAAAAAATAATTGTAAATAACAAATAGAGGAAAGTAGAATTTATCAAAACATTACAAAAAATAATTTTGGAAATTAGAAATATTACAATAATGGATAAAATTCTAGATAAAATGATTAAAATAATAGTTAATGGAATTATCCTAAAGACAATAAAAGTATGAGAGGAGATGGTAATTACTAATATAGAAATAATTAAAATAGGAATTATGATTAAAATTTTAGAAGTTAAAATAATAATTATAATAATAATAGAAAAAGTTGGAATATATCAAACTAAGAAGATAATGGAGGTCTTTATTCTTAAAATCATTAGAAGTAGAATTATCAAGCCAAAAATCCTTTTATATAACCACAAATTAAATAATAAAGTTATCAAGATGGATAGAATTATTATGAAGATAAAAGAGATGAACATAATTAGTTTTAATATAACAACTAATAATAAAGAAATTATAAATAGCAATATAACAATTTTAATTATAAAACTTAAAATTACAATTATAATGGAAACTAAGATCATTCTAAATATCAAAACCAAAATTTTAAATCCAATTATGAAGATAATAACTTTAGATAAAATAATTATCAATAATTTAAGACTTAATAGAATGCTTAATAGAAATAATTTAGAAAATAAAATTAATTAAAAGAAGACTATCATAATAGTTAATAAAATTAGTAGATGAGTAACTAAGCATAGCATTATTAAAATGAATCTTAATAGAAAACTATAGAAATATCTTCTTAATTGATATAAAATAGTGATTTGGTTCCTGAGAAGTAGGTTATCTCCTAAAAAAGAGAAAGAAAATCAAGATTGAATGAATAAGGAGATAATTAATAATCAAAAGAATTATGATATTCATGAATTTATTATTAATATAAAAAATGGGTATTCAATAAAAATAATTGTTTCTATATAATATTTTTAGTTTGAATTATGTTTCAATATAATTGAATTTCTCAAAATTAAATAATTTTAAGGAAATGTTGGTAATTAATCACTGTTTATAAACAATATTATAAATCATTAAAATAATTCCCATAAATTTTGAAGCCCTTTCAAAAGAGTTTTGTAACAGTAATTTTTAATGGATTTCGGATAAAATTCTTAATGATTAGATCCTTACACCCATCAACTCAGTTTTTTTATTTAAAGTTGAACTAATTTATTATTCAATTTTATTAATTTCTTCTGAAATAAAAGTTAAATTTTAAAAATTAGGGTCATTTATCGATGATTATAATTTTTCATAATATATTGTTAACTACGAGGAAACTAATGTTTAAGCATCTTCTTTAAATTAATCTAGATTCATAATATCCTATTTTTTTGTTTATATTTTGTTTTCTTATAATGGTTCTTGTACAAGTTTGCAAGTTTAATTTTCTTATTAAGTTTAAATATTTTCTAGTTATTTTTACTAGCCCACTAATTTAGTAGTTCCTTTTTCTTAAGGAATTATAGATTTAACTTCTTATGCTTTGGGTTAATCAGGTTTTTCTTCTCGATTACATTAGACACACAATCGTACACCTTACTTACTCTTCATAATTGGTTATAGACAAACTATACAAGACTCACTGAGCATGGCCCAACCTTATAAAAGTAATTAACCTATTTTTTTAGATGCTTCATCAGCTGCTGCTTTATTTAAAAAAAATTTTTAATTAAAATCTTCTACCTGTTCATCAAAATAAAAATCATCTGAATCATAATCTTTACTATTTTTTTTCTAAATAATCTCTGGTTTTGATTCTGATCCACTGTAATTTGGTTTTGTTTATTTGTCTTAAAGATCTTAGTCTAGAATCACTTAATCTTAAGTTATGATATCGCATTTAGGACAATATAAATTTCTATTTTCAAGAAATATCATCAAAGTTCCCTTACACTCACATACCATAGTTGTCAATTTCCATCCTTCATCAAGTTTTCTGTTCATTCTTTAAAACTAACTCATAATTAATAAGTAAATTAATTTAATAAAAGAATAAATATATATTTATCATAAATTATCAATTACTCTTTTTAATCATTATCTTAAATTCTAAGGTGTTAATTTAGATATCACGAAGTTGTTTTATTTAATAACTTAATCCATTTCATTTTTCCAATACTAAAGAATCATTTATTTATAAAAATTATTACCTTTATTTCTTGTTATAAATCAGTTATTTTTTTACTAATTTGTTCTTTTAAATTCCTCTCTTTCTCATTTTTTTTACTTAATTATTTTTTATATTGTTGAATCCTCTCATACAAATTTGAGTTTTCATTTTATAAAATTTTGAACTACTCATTATTTTTATTCGCTAAATTTAGTTTTTATTCCATCTCATTCAGTTACTATTAGAAATTCTAAAGACAATAAATTATTTGTATTTTACTTTGTCTCTAGGAGTTTAAATATTTTACTACGATTTCTTTAATAACTCAATTTCTTCTTAGTAAATTTATTCCTTTAGTATGAAGTCTTTAACCTTCTTTTAATAATCAGATTATTCATTATATTATTATTGCATCATACCTTTATATTTCTAAATAACTTCTTATTCTTTAGTTTTATAATAATCTATTAAATTAACGGTTGAATACCTTCATAATATATTTTTAGCTTTTCTTTCTCCAAATTATATTCTTATTATTATTATTACAATTTATTTAGGGCTTCTCTTGCAATATCGCCCTATCTTTTCAATTCTTAAACTAAATTTTTTTCATTCTACTTCAGATCTTTGATTTTACATTCATGATTTTAGATTATTTTTTCAAGATCCTCTCTAGTTTTAGTTAACTATTACTTGTTTTTTATTAATGTTTCAAAACTCTATCTTAAATTCAAAACTTATTCTTGATCGACTACAGACTTTGATTTGCTTTTTTTTTTGTTTACTCTGAATTTTTTTTATTATCTTTATGTTTTTTCTTTGAATCTTTTGGGTTTGCTCCAAGTCTTGTTGCCATATAATTGTTGTAAATAAGTAATTAAATAATAAAATATACAATATTTATAATCTTTTTTCTTACTCATTAATTAGAGAGTCTTTTTTTAATTACAAAATAAATCAGACATATTGCAGTATATACTATCTAAATTGATTTTTATATTAAATATTTAGTATTTTCATTTAGAATAAATGGTTTCTTCTATAATAATTAGTTATAATCCATGGTTTTTATATCTTATTAATAATAGATAGTTAATTTAATAAAATAATTACAAATTATGGGTGCTATCACATCATAAAGTAAAAAAGGAATTGATGATAATTCAATAAAAGGAAAAATAATTACTTTTTAAGATTTAGATAAATCTGTCACTTAATCTTAATAAAGTATGAGAGTTACTCAAGATACTTAATTAATTGATATCATAAATTATATCAAAGAAAAATTAGGAGTTCAATAATTAACCTTGTACTATGAGCAATATTAAATTGAAGAAACTTCATTACGTATATTTAATTATCTTGATTGGTTACCAAGCAGAAATTTTGGATATAAAATATAAACTAGAGATTAATCTATTCTTTTAAATTAATCTTAAGGTGCTAAATCATAAGAATAATCCAAATTGTTATCTACAAAAAAAAGCAACCAAACTATACAAAATTCATAATAAAAAATAAAAATTTCTGCTCTTCCACCCTAAAACCCAAAGCAAAACCTTCTACCATCTAAGATTAGTCAATCTAATACTTAGCAAAAAATACAATCCTACTCTTAACACTCTGAAATAGATTCTTAAAATATTATAAAATAAGATGAACAATAAATTCTATTATATCTATTAAGTTTAGCTTAACAAAAAATTCAATCAATTAAGTAGGAGAATGAAAGATTATAAACAAACAATAAAAATTTGTTGAATGATATTTAAATTCTGAAATAAGAGAAAACTATTTTAGAAGAAAAATTAAAACAAATTAATTTTAATAATTATAATTTAATTGAAAATCAAGCACTAAAAAAATTTGATAATGTCATCGATTAATCCCTTAATATTTATTATACCAAGAGCAATTAATAATACAAAAATTAATGCGGTCATACTTTAAAAGAAGATAGAATATAGCAAATTTTAATGAAAGCTTTGGAAAATAAAACTTATGCTTTTTGTGATTAATGTAATCCAAAAATATCAAGCAACATTCTATTAAAGATGGGCTATTATGGGCAAGCCTAAAAAGAACTATAGGCTTTATGCGATATTTCATAGTTATTTACATCTCTTAAATCTTAGAAAAAATATACAATTTACAAGTGCTAATAAAGCTTCTGTTCCTTCTTTTTCATTTGGGATTAAAGATTTGAAAAATAAATAACAAAGAATTAATCTTTTTGCCCGCAATGTTTGCAGAATTAATTAATTAGAATTGATTGATGTTAAATTAATATACGCATCAAATTATTAAATTATATTTATATTTATTATCAATTTTGATGAAAGCGCCATTTCAACATAGATATTTTCAAATTTTTAGGTTTTATAAAAAAAACAAAAAGGAATTATAATATTAAGAACAGGTTGAATTAATTCAATTTTGATTTTCAAAAATAAGTTCTAACACAAAATTATAATTATTATGCTTGTTAATTAATATTTATTTTTAATCAATTTGAAACTAAAGCTGCTGAGTGAAAGTAACCAAGTGATATTTATTTGATATTATTAATTTTTATTAAAATTGGTTCTTAATCTAAATCATCTTATCCTAGTCCAAGTTAATTATGAAAATTAAACCCCCACATATATGCTTATCCATTTTTGGTAATCGAACAAGCATGTCTACATCCAGCTACTATCGAATGACCTTGAATAGGTAAAGGAGTAGGTTCGTATATATTGTCATTTGTCGACAACCCTAATCGTTTAAACGAACCCTTGCCAAAAGCATATATTATTCCTTTGGTGTTTAACACTAACGTAAAAGAATCTCCACATTATATCTGAGATGCTCTATTTGAACTATTAAATTTATCCAATTAGGTAAACCAAGTTGCTACTTCATCATCTGTACTAAAAGTTCCTAATTAACCATCTATAGATGTTCCGGCCATATAAACGCAACCATCATTAGTAACAACTCCCATATGTGAAACACCCAAGCTGACTGATTTAATATCATTTAAAGGTACTTATTCCGGTTCTGCCAGAATTCCTAAAGAATCAATCATACATCTTCCATCTTAATTATTTCCAAAAGTATATAACATTCCTTCTTTCATAAATCCACTTTATGAATGACCAGCATATATGTTATCAACTTCTTCTTAAATTAAAACTGGCTAATTTATTGTTTGACATTCTCCATTTCCTAATTATCCCTCTTCTCCGTAACCCCAAGAGTACAAATTACCACTGCAAATTGCTAGACTATGTTACCAACCGCAAGCAATTTAGCTTGCATTTTTTAAGATTTCTATTTTTGTAGGTGTTAATATAGTTTCGAAATTTCCTAAGCCTAACTATCCTTTTAAACCTCTTCCCCACGCAAAAACATTACCATTACATATAGCTAAGGTATGATGAAATCCACAGCTTACTTACGAAAATTTATAATTATTAATTTCTGTTGGTATTTTACATGTTTTTTCATCACCAAATCCTAATCTTCCATCTTATCCAGATCCCCATATTAATAATTTATACTATTAATCTTCCTAATTTGTTGTTCCTATAGTTTATTTCATTTCTTCTAATTATATAATAATTTTTTTTTCCAAAATTGAAAATGTTTCTGATAAGTTTTATTAATTTATTGTTAACTTCTTTAGCTCCATGTAATATTATTAGAGAAGATCAGAATACTTTTTTTAGTACTATTGTTCTAGTCTAATCAAATCTTAGAAAGAAGATTTACTTGATTACTATTTATATAATGATTGAACATAAGTGAAAATATTAAAGTCTGGATAGCAAGAACTTTATTATTGTTCTTCTTAACTTTCTTATAATTATTTCTCACCATTTATAATTGGAGTATTTTTTACTGTCTTTGCTCTTTAAGCAAATTATAAAGTAGACAAAGTTTATGTATTATTTCCTGGAGATATACAACAAATTAGAACTGTAATAGAATTCCCTCCTAATGAATTCTGAAGTAATCTTGTTAACTTTGAATCTCTATATGAAATATGTTATTGTTTTTATTCAGTTAACTAATTAATAACATTTGTTAATGCTAATAAACTTTTGTTTATATAACCTGTCTCATGATTAATGTCATTTTCAGATGAAACTCTTTCACTTCCAGCTAAATCAACTATATTTAAGCAAGAATATCGAGAACCATTTTCAATAAAAATACGAAATATGGTATGTGATCTTGAACTTTTATCATGAATCTAAGTTTCTCTGTATATCCTTCTTTCTTCACCTTCATTTAATAATTATATGGCTTGATCAAAACTCTATACTGAGATTTATTTGAGTTGTAATGTTGTACCCCATTTTTAATCATTCATTATTTGCAATGATGTACATTTTGGATCTAGAAGATCATCAATTACTTCATTATATATTTGTACATACTAAATTGAACATTTGACATTTTCATCTAAAAATACATCTCTTAATGCACAAGGCAATATTCCAGGATTATCATGAGTACCTAAAGTTGTGAATGTCTTCCCAGATGTAGTTTAACCATAACACATTATAGTTGTATGATAACCATTAAGTGCTTTCTTAACATTCTATTTGGCTATTTTATTATAAAGAGTTTAAGTTCTTGTTTCGCATTCTACTTAATCAAAAGTAAATGATTTATTCTAAGAGTTGATATTATTTTTATTGACGAACCATAAAGCATTTTTCTCATGTTTCAAAAGAGGACGAACTCTAATGCAAACTTATAACATCCTTAAATTCAAATTTAAATTTATATATGTATTATATATAAATGAAGTTCATGAAATTAAGTAAATTTTCATTTTTATTAAATTAAGAAAAATTTAATATTTTTATTTTTTGTATTCCAAGATGTCTAATTTAGTTTGAAATCTTCAACATTATTGATAGGATATACTTTTAGCAAACCTTATTTACAATCTTGATTAAAAAATTTAAAATAAATATAAATTTATTTCAAATATTTTATAATATCCAAACAAAATATAAAAAGTTAAAAAGTTTAAACTCATATTTGATACAACAATTTATATTGTTTAACATCCCAATTATATCAATTTATATACAATGCAAAAATAGCTTTCTTAATCTATCATTATTTTATATTAAATACCTGTATGCTATAGTATATATATCAATCAATATTAATAAGTTAGCCTTAATATTTAATACTTATAATTAAACAATGAAAAACACTCATAAAACGAAAGGTTATCGTCTAGACATGAAAATAAATAAATCTGCTTACCTTGATTTTAAAAAATAGATGCTTCCATAAAAATTTGAAATTCCCCATGAAAGCAAGAAGTCTTTAGGAATTCAATTTCTCCAGGCTAACTTAGATGAGGAAAATTAGAAAAATAAAATTTTTGTAAGTCATTTATCTAGCTCTTCTTAGAATGTGACATAATCACCATAATTGAAAAAATATCTAATCCAATCATGCATCACAGAATTTCCTTTATTATCATCATTAAATAAGATAGAAATGTACTTAAATAGATAATAAAATGAATCTAAGGCAAAATCTAAAGTTGAAGAAATAAAACCTCAAAAAAATCATAGCTAAAGCACTGAAGTGTATTCTGTAAATAAAGTAGCTTGAAATTATTTATATGTTAATCATGATTAAAATATTTTTAAGAGATCTTATCTAATAACCAAATCTAATATTAAAAACTTTTAAGATTCTGTTATTCACATTTTGTTTTCTTGGAATTTTTCCACTAAATTATTCAAATCAACTAATCCAATTGCACTGATTATTTTAACTGGCAACCGAAGTTTCAGTTAACTGATACTAAAAACCATTAAAACAAATGATATCATAATTCAAATTCCTAAGTTTTATCATGTATGAGTATTTAAATATAATTTTTTTTTTCTTGATTCTATTTCTATTAATATAAATATCTTTTACTTAATTCTTTTAAAAGAAGAAATAAAGACTTAACTCCATCATACTTTATATTAACCTAAGTTTGCTTAGAGTTAAATTTATTTTTGTGTATAAAAAATTTAATTTTTATATTTTTAAGTAAATACCTTATTAATCTAGAACTTTATAATTCCATTATTCGATTTAAAAATTGTATTTTAAAACATGTGATAAATATAATAAAAATTACAAAAAATCCTGCCAATAACTTTAAATATTACTATTCTAATGATTATATTATCAACTAAAATTAATCAATAAACACGAAAAACCTATTTGACAAAATTATTTTTGAAGTCACTTATACTTTATATTATTTTATAGTAGAATACATAATAAAATCAATAATCAATTATTAAAATTAAATTGTTATGGATTATTCTTATTAAGAAGAAATTAGAAAGAGATATTACACTTCTATGACATATTAAGATTATTTAGACACCCATGATTAACCTCCTTGTACTCCAAAATTAAAGTATTATATGTTTTATGATTAGGGCTAAATAATCTCCTCTAATAGTTGAACCTTTAACGCTTGAACCTCCTAAAGGACCTAAAATTCAACAATAAAGATTAGCTATTTACACCCCAGATGAGGTCATTTTAGAGGAATCAGAAACTGATGAAAAGCAACGATCAAATTAAATTCCCAGAGTCCCTTGCTAAAAGGCCTTAATCGAACATGTATTTACTATTATATAATTTTAGGATGTAAGAATACGTAGTCAGACTGAAAATCTAGGTTTTTCTGTATTTAGATTCCTTTAATAAAAGAAAAAAGTATGATTAATTATAAATTTTTATTCATGTTTTCACTTCCCGAAATAGTTTGTTTGAAATCCATCTTGCTTGATTCGATAACAAATTAAATTTATAACTTATGTAAAGTCAAATGATTTATTTTAAAATGGAATTTTAATGGCAATTCACTATTTAATCGATTTACTTTTATAAATAAATTTGATCTTAATACTTTTAAATGCATTTGATGGAAATTCTCAAAATTATAATATTTAATTTTTTAAACATTAATGAAATTTTCAATTCACGAAAAAAATGATCGAAATTATAAATTTTTATATTAAATTAATAAGGATCCTCTAGCCTTCAGATTTAGAGAATAATATATAGTATTTATTTACAAATTTCATTTATGCCTTAAAATACTAACTTTAATTACTAAAATTAAAATATTTACTATTACTTTTTGAAGTCTCAAAGAAGATTTAAATATAAATCAATTATAATTGGCATAAAATAAAAAAAAGTATAACTAAATGAGTAAGCTAAAACATTATTTGAATGTATTATGAGGCGATTATAATACAATATATATTTTACACATCATAAATCATCAGACACTTGCTTTTTACCTTGCTTATCAATGAATTCGCTAAGTGCCTCTAATGTTAAAGGCCCATCAAATGTTACAACTTGTCTTGTTTAAGAATTATACCATCTGATCATTGGAACCTCTTTAATGAATTAATCTTTGACCTAAAATATATACTAAGCAATATACTTCGTTTTCACTAGCATCAAACATTCCAAATGCTTTTTAACCTCTATATTTCTTAAATATTTGTTCAAAAACAGGAGTAAATTATTAACAAACCTTGCACCAACTAGAATAAAAATAAATAAAAATATTGTCATGCTTAGGCAAATCCTCTCCAACAACAGTAAGTATTTATTTTTCCCAATTTTCGTTTTTTACAGGTGCTTAACTTTTATAATATGGTTCTAATTTTTTATTTTAGAAATTATTAACAAATTTTCTTAGGTCGCTTAAATCTGAAAATTAAGTTCTATATTTCTTCTAAGAATGAATTTAATCATAAATAACAGCGAGAGGACGTTAAATACCTTTAACTCCTAGATAATTTAATAGCCTATCTGTCACTTAATCCAACTTAACTAATATTGTATTAATCCTATAATTATTGCTATTTCTTACTCTTTTTGATGTGTTTTTGCTAAATCTCTATAGTCTTTTTCGTCGAAAATGAATAGTACTGGTTTTTTAGGTTCATAGAAGGCAGTTTCAACAGCATCTTGGGTATATTCTTGATAATATTTTTCTTCATGATCTTCTACAAATTTAAATACTTTCTCATAAGTTAATTCACCATCATAATCATAGCGGTTTATACCTTTTTCGGTAAACATCACTAGTGTGGTTTCTTCTGCCACATTAAGTAATGATCTAGCATTTGGTAAGGTAGTGTAAGTAAAATGAACATGATGTTTTAAGGTTTTCAGCCATTTCAATTCTTACTTAAATTCGTTATTGAAAACCAAAACACTAATATTATGAGACTCATGAATCCATCTTATTGTAGGTTCTTAATCAGAATCTGATATAAATGATAGAGCTCTTAAATCTGCCCATTGTTCTAATTTTTTTTATTCCCATTCGCCTGAATGCTCTATGAAAAGACCTTTAACATATAATCTAAGAACAGGATATCTGTTGAGTTCATAATTTTTAATTCTAGCTACTGGAATTCCAATACTACCTGGGGTACCAACATTGATCATATCAGATGCTTTTTCTAATTCCTCCTCCAATTTTTAGCAATGATTACAATCGTCACGAGTGAAAAAGATCAAAGTGTAATTTTATTTTTGTACCCATTTCTCTAAATTGGTTATGTTGGTCATTTTGCATGAAGCCAGAACAACTAAAAGAATAAAATACACGTAATGCATTAATTTTATTAATGGGAAACTAGAGTGAAAAAAAGATAGCTTAATATAAATAAAAAGTCATCGGATATTACTTTTACCCAACATCAGCCATTTGCATATTGTTTTTGCTAATTAACTTTTATTAAGGCTATGCTTTAACAATTTGGGGAGGAATAGTAATTGCTTTGATAACATTAATTCAATACTTTTGTTATAATTAGATTAGTAAATCATTAGAGTTAGGTTTAAATGCAGATTCTTATTCAATATATTTAGATGTTTTAGCTTTAAATGGTGTCATTTAAGTAAGAATTTAATATATTTTAGCTTGGTAGTACAATATTTGATTTCTTTTGGTATGGTTACTGGATTATACCACTAATACTGTTGTATAAAGGATCCCTTATCATTTGGGGTTGGTTACAAAAACCTCAATATGCTGAAGAAGATAAAAAAGATAAAAAAAAGAAAGAAAATAAACCCAAAGTTAAATATGTTAAGTGATTATTAATAAATATAAATATTTGTTATAAATCAATCATTCTATTTCCACTGCAGATTCCACCACAACGCTTTATTTTAATCTTTCTTTATTTGGATAAAAAATTAACAAAAGTATCGAAGTAGGTATATAATCACTCAATAGATACAATGCAAATGATAATAATGACCTTTTTACTTTAAAGTATATACATACCACAATGTAGTGTCTTCCATGTTCTCACTATCTGATCCATATTTAATCTTTATCAATAAACTTGAATACCAAAATCTTAACAAAGAAAATATTAATCTTAATGCTTACCCTATCAATAATAGAATTAATGAATAATCAAGCTAAATTTATAATGCTTGACTTTACATATCTTTTAAGTTTTTGTTTTATACTATTAATGTGCTTAACATGCTTTCTGAATCCTGCGCATCCTGAAACGAATATTATCAAAGTCAACAATGAAAATAAGAAATATATAATAGAATAACTATCCATAATTTTGATTATAAATAATACATTTTATCTATCTATTAATCCCAAGTTTTATTATGATAAAATTCAGCTACAAATAAAAATATTTGACATAAAAACCATATACTAATTAGCAATAAATTAATCTTTTCATTGCTAGGTATGCAATTAAATTAATTGAAAAATTTCTGCATGATAAAAATCCTTAATATTAATAAATTTCTAACCATTTTGCTCCTATTATCCCTAAAACAAGATCATAAAAAATAAAACTAGAAGATTGTAATGTTCTAAAAACTGATGGCTGAAATAATTATTATCCATTTTCCTTCAAGAAACAACCAAAAACAGCATAAGAGTATGCTTAAATTCTGACTTATCCATAAGTACATTATTACGTAAGCTTAAAATGAACAATAAAGTATTTATTATTAAAAGAGTAGGATCCATCATTTTGATGTAGAATCTAATTAATTTATGGAAATTTGAGGCTTGCCATAAAACCATAATTGTATTCATCATCAAAATTATAATTGCAAATGCCTTTTCTAAGTGATTTGTAATAAAATCGCTCAAATTTTAAATATTTTCCTATGTCATAAAATAATTATTTATTCCAAAACCCTATTAATTTTAAAATAAAATAAGTTTTGACAAATTACTTTATTATCAATTTCATCATCAAATAAATGAAAGTTTTTGGTTGAGCAAACATAATATAATATTAAAACACACAGAAAAACTTCAATTCTTAATTTATTTGAAATACGGAACTTTTAATAATCTATTGAAAGTAGCCCAAATAGTAACAAAGTTATCCTTTTTATACTTATATCTTAAAATTAACTGTAAATTAAACATTTAGACTTTTAAATTATTTTTCATCTAAATTATAAACCCAAAGATTATATTAACAACTTGAGAAAAATAAAAATCTAACTTTAAATATATGTTAGGCTATTTTTATTCATTTTAATATGAATATTCTAATCAAATATTTATTGATGATAATTAAATTAAATGATTCATTTATTCTATGCGATATTTAGTCTTCTAAGCATTGTTAATTCACAAACCAAATTTAACTTATAAGGACCACTACCACTACATATGAATTGCAAAAATATTGCCGAAGGTACTTGGTAAAGACCTTAATTTAGTTGAAAACGGATTCATAGGAGTATAATACTTTTATGACTATCTCTCCTAATAAGGAAATATATAAAATCTAGATAAAATAACATTTAGCATGTGGATTATGGTTTATTCCAAGATGAAATTGGACGGAAGGTAAATTATATTTGCATTCGTTGATGGCTACTCATAAAATCCAGTAAGAAATTTTTATATTTAGTATCTGAATTTGATGTTATATTATTAACTAGAAAATGGTGATTATTACATGTATTTAGTGAATTAAAGATTTACACCAGAAGTTTTAAAGTTAAAAGTTGATTAGTAAAAACAAAATTTAAATATTAGGGTAAATGATTTGTACATTGGCTTTTGGAATCATGTATTACTATCAATTGATTAAAGTTCAGAGAACACATTTCTAAATCTAAAATTTTTTTCAACTTATAATTACTAACTTTCATAAAAACTAGAAACTTTAATTTCTTAAAAGTAAATAGTTACTAATTCAAAAGGTTAATCTATCGATTTGGGTTACATTCAAGAATAACTAATGAACAACTTTATGATATGGGATCTGATTATAAGGCTTGCATTGATCTTGCAAATTTTGATTTTATAAATGGTTGGACTACTATGGATACAGAAATCTATGTTGATTATGATGTGGTACTTAAATTTTTTTTAAAACCTTATCAATCGAAAACGATTAGTGTAGATAGTTAATTTTAAGATATTAAATTAAGAGTCAGTCAAAATTAAGCATCCTACAGTGGGACAATTGGGTTATTTCTTTATAGAGATAAATAGATAGTATACACCTTCGAGGAATAGTTGAGTTCTTTTACAATCATGTTTTGGGTTAAACAAAATAATTTAGATAAAAATTTTCAATTTCTATCACTTACAGACGATATGGTTTAAGAAACAATTATAGGTTTTGGAATTAATAAATAATCTAAACTTGTATTTTATTAATATTATACAGTATAAAATTAACTAGGTACTTTATCTTAATCTAACTGGAACCATGTTACTATTGGATTATTAGATATAAGTATTAATGAAGACTTTATTCCATAAAATTTGAAAAAAATAATGAGAACTTTCATAGGCTCTACCTAATCTTCTTTAATCATTGTTTAAAATATAAAAACTTATAAGAGGATTGTAGTTGGTCCAGTTTTTAAGGATTATCGTGGATCTGATTTTCTAGATATTTAAGATATAAGAATTTTTAAGGGATACGGAATTATATAATCATCAGGGGATTGCTTGCTTTACGTTGGACCTTACTGTGCCTTTTGTAAATCAGGAACTCATTATTGTAAAGAATAAGATCCTACTGATGATAATTATATTTACAACTGCCCAGCTGGATATATAGAATAATCAAATAATTGTGTTTTAGTAACAATTTCTAATTGCTTAAGATAGTAAAACACCAAATGTTAGATATGTGCTAACAATTATTATTTAGATACTAGTACAGGAAAATGCAATTTGATGAACACTTAACCTTAATCTCCCTTTAGTTGTTAAGACTCATAAGCAATTTTTTGTCAACAAACCAATTTATAAACTATGACAGCAACTTAAAAATGGGAAAAAAGTAAGCTTTGCAAATAAAACATATAAACATATAATTCTGCTTCGTTCGCTTGTAATTCATAATTTGTGAACTAGTGTAATTAAGCATAATACCTATCAAAATGTTATAAATGTAATAATAATTATGTTTTAACTGAATCTAAAACATGTAGATAGCAATGCACAAATAATTATAGATTTAACAATAATTTCATTTGCTAGAGAAATTGCGACTCTAAATATCTTTTTACTTATAATTGCTCTGTTTATGGATCCTATATTAGTTATTATTGTAATCCTAACTCTTGCCAAAAGGGAGAAATGGACATTGGGTATTATTGTTTAAAAGCTGAATAATAAACTGAAGGCAAAACTAAAGGATGCATATTATATGGAAGAGGAATCATACTATATGATACTATTTATTGCCACAACATCTGCAAACATTGTTTTGGACCTAGCGATTTAAATTGTTTGGCTTGTTATTCTAATAGATTTTATAATCCTTATTTAACAACTTGTGTGATTAATTGTAATAGTAAGGGTCCTTTTAAATATAATAACTTATTGAAAAAAACTTGCGATTTAGAGTGCCCATCTGATTTATACACATAAAATTTTGACTGTGTTATTGAATGTAGTGCAGGGTACGCTTTATATTATAAAACTTGCTTGCCAAATTAAAATATCACAGAAAATTACCTTACTACATATACCAATTAATAATCTATTATAATAGATGTATTATTTGATTGCCCATAACTATGTAAAACATGTACTAGTTCTACATTTTGTACTAGTTGTTTAAACACTTATCCAATTGATTAAAATATGTGCGTAATATCATGCTTTCCTAAATTTCTTTAAATTATAAATGAAATTGAAAGTTAGTGTGTTTCTAATTGTGATCCAAATGATCTAGTTTACTCGAACGATAATTTTAACGGTTATCAAATCAATTAATGCTTCTCTAAGAAATGTGGGTAAATATAAGCCAATAAGATTTATTAAACTTATCTACATTAATCTGATAGTCATCGATGTATGCAACCTTGTGATGATGGGTACTATGGTCATCCTGCTACTTTAGAATGCACTCAGTGTAGCAATGATTGCTTAACTTGTTTAAATTATGCGAATTTCTGTACTTCTTGTAATTTGATGAAATTTTTATAAGATAGTGATTGCTTTGATTCTTGTAATACAAAGTATTAGAACTATATTAATTGGAAATGTGAGGGATCCTGTTCTTCAGGATACACTATTACGAATAAAGATTTAAGCATATATGCTTGTGTTGGATAATGTGGGGAGATTTATGCCACATATGTTTATTCTTTATCTAATTAGTGTTATGATACTATTCCTTAAGAAGGAGCATATTGTATAGGATATAATTGCTACGAATGCTTTTCTAATTGTAAGACTTGTTCAGGACCAGACGAGAATTAATGTCTTTCCTGCTATGCTAAAACTTATTTAAAAAATAATTAATGCGTGACTAATTGTGGGTCATAAATATACGATATGACTAATTGGTAATGCGCTGATCAATGTCCTTCATCCACCTATTAAACAAATAATAATCTAAATTATTATTGTTCATTAACATGCTTATTTAATCAATATTAATTTAAAGATTAATGCTATAATTATAAACCTTCAGGAACGTTTTGCTAAGCAAGAACAAATTATTAATTTTGTGATACATGTGCTGAAGTTTGTAAAATATGTACTACATCTTATTCTACTTCTTGCTCATAATGTTCTAAAGATGCTTATTTATTAGGAACAACTTGCTACACTGATTGCCCTGATACTGCACCTTATAAAGATACAATTAGTAATAAATGTGTCACTTCTTGTACGAATTATCTTGAAGATGGATTTTGTGTAAATTCCTGTAAGTCAACTTCCTTTATATTTTAACAAGAAAAGAAATGCTATCAAATGGGATGTCCGGAGGGAACTTATCAATAATAGTTAAGCAATATTTGTTATACTTGCAATAGTGGATGCTCAACCTGTAGCGGGAGTGGATCAACTTAATGTTTGAGTTGCAAATAAAACTATTTTTACAATAAAGATGGATCCTGTTCTATTAATTGCTCAATACCCCCAGATGTTATTTAAAATTGGGTGAATTATACTTGTGTGTAATAATGTCCTTTTGGAACTTATTTACAATCTTTACCTGGAGGAGAGCTTGCTTGTAAACAAACCTGCCCATAATATTATTATTCAAACATTTGTGTATCCACTTGCCCAAGTTAAACATTTATGGAAGATCAATTTTGCTTAAGCTGTGCAGGTCCTTGTTAGGTTTGCTTTGGTGTTTCAGTTAACCAATGTTTCTAATGTGATATTGGATACTATTTGATCGATAATACGTGCGTTGAAAAATGTCCTATCACAAAACCTTATGGGAATTTAATTGACAAAACCTGTGTTACCAATTGTCCTTAATATTTATATTCTCCTGAGAATATTTGTTTTGAAGATTGCCCCGCTTTGTTATATTATTATGAAATAGATGGTAAAAAAGAATGTGTAGATTAATGCTATTCAAAATCATATTTATGGCTTCGTAAATGTTATGAATGTGATTCTAAATGCAAAGAATGTTTTGGCCCAAATAATGGTAACTGTCTTGAGTGTGAATATCCTTACTTTTTAAATCAATAGACATGTAGAATCGATTGTCCTTAGTTTTATGATTTAACCGACTACGTGTGCAAAGATGCATGTCCTGTTCACTTAGTAATTTAAGGATTGAATTGTCAAAATGAATGTGATCCTGGATTTTTAGTATACAATTAGGTTTGTATAAATAAATGTCCTTCTTTTACATATTAAACAAATAATTTCTGTTACGATTGTAATTTATTTTGTAACTCTTGTTTTGGATCAACAGCTGATGATTGTTATTCTTGTATTGATAATTATTTTCTGGATGGGTTTAGTTGTAAATCTACATGCCCTTACTTTTATAATAAAGAAACTAATGAATGCATGTAAGATTGTACCGATTTATATGAAATATCAGAAATTAAAGAATGTGTTTCTATATGTCCAACGAACTACATAATTTGTAATTCAAAATGTGTTTTGGTACTAGAGGATGGATATTATTAAGATGGTAATTAGTGTTAAAAATGTGATCCTAAATGCTCACAATGTACTTCTGCTACAGTTTGTTAATCATGCGCTTAAAACTTTTTTCTTGAAGTTTAGTTTTGTGTTAACTTTTGCTCTAATTAATATTTGTTTATGGATCCTATTTCAAGATCCTGTGTAACCAAGTGTCCATCTACATTGTTTCATTTAGAATCATATGGTAAAAGATTTTGTGTGGCAGATTGCCCTTTAAAGCTTTATGATTAATGTGTTTCTTAATGTCCAAACGGAATGTATTCAAAGAATAAATTTTGTACAAAATGTTCACAATATTGTGAAGAATGCGAATCAGCTACAAAATGCTCAAAATGTTTATTTGGATATTATTTGTAAGATGGATAATGCTTATTGAGTTGTTTTTCTGGAAAGACAGATAGATAGAACATAAAATGTGTAGAAGAATGTGATGTTTCTTTGTTTGAATATAATGATGAATGCTTATCTGATTGTCCTTCAGATCCAATTTTATATTAGAATAAAAAGATTTGTTCTCTGAGTTGTCCTAATACTACATATTAAAATGAGAAAGAATGCATTGATTGCGATAATTCATGTTTAACATGTATAGGTCCTACAAATAAAGATTGCATCAGTTGTTAAGATGGTTATTACTTAGATAATCAAATTTGCACAGATACATGTTCATCCTTATATGATGAAGTCAATAAAAAATGTGTTTTAACATGTCCTATTAATCTCTATTAAGATTAGAGTAAATGTGTATTACTTTGTACTGTTTATTAATATTTAAATTATTGTGTAAGTACTTGTCCGCAACAGACATATGCTTTGAATTAAAAATGCTTTAGTTGTTCTGAAAATTGTCAAGATTGCAATTCTTTTGGATGCACACAATGCAATTCTGGTACATACTTAAACGATGGTATATGTAGTAATTATTGCCCATATTATTACAACAATATAAATTATCAGTGTACTCAGTAATGTCCAAAAGATTCATATGCTTATATAGATCATTGCTATACTTAATGTCCACTGAGTACATTTTAGTATAAAAACGATTGTCTTTTGGCTTGCCCATCTTTAACAGTGTTAATAGATAATTCATGTGTTTCATGTTCTGAAAGATGTGTAATTTGTAAGAATGAATATGAATGTTTAAAATGCGAAAGTCCATATTATTTATTTAGTGGTTCTTGCGTTGTACATTGTCCATTAGTATTACCTTTTGAAGACATCGCTAATAGTTAATGTGTCTCAGTTTGTCCTCCTGATTCTTATGAAAGGGAGTATGAATGTGTTAAAGAATGTAATTTGGTAATATACTAAAAATAATGCCTTAAATCATGTCCTGTTGGATATTATGGTAATGACTATTGTAAACCATGCAGACTAGAATGTAAGACATGCTTAAGTTTTGAAGTATGTACTGAATGCAACGATAATTTCTTTCTAGAATATAATCAATGTGATACATAATGTACAAAAATTAAAGATTTAAAATCGAAATCATGTGTAGATAATTGCAACAATCTTATATATAAAAATGTATGTTATGAAACTTGTCCCCTTAATACTTATGAATTTATGAATGAATGTGTCTTAAATTGTATAGATGGCTATTATGGTTCTACTGACTTTAAATGTCAGAAGTGTCCATAATAGTGTACAAAGTGCATTAACTCTATAGATTGTATCAAATGTAATGTAGGATACTTTTTACATAATAAACAATGTTTAGATTCATGTCCTGCGTAATATTTTTCAAATCCTGTTCTTAATGAATGCTCCACATAATGCCCATCAGCAACACTAATTTTTTAAAATTCATGTCTTTATGAATGTCCTTCTGAATATTTAAATGATATGGAAAATTATAAATGCGTCAAGAGTTGTGACTCATAATAATATTTAAATAAAAAAAACTGTCTAAAATGTTCAATAGAATGTGATTAATGCATTGGAAAAGGAAATAATAATTGTATTAAATGTGCAAACGGCTTTTAACAAACTGAAGATGGTCTTTGCATTGGCAATTGTAAAGATGGATATTTTAAAAAGGATAATTCATGTAATCAATGCTTACATAAATGTGTAACCTGTTCTAATGAAACCGATTGTATCAAATGTAGAGGCAACAATAGAAACTCATAAGATTGTTCTTGTCCAAAAGGATACTATGATGACGAATTTTAGGATGATTGCAAGAAATGTCCTTGTGATGAATGCATCTCAAGTGATAATTGTCTAATATGTAAAAATAATTTATAAATTCCGAAATGTAATTGTGATCGAAAACTTAATGATGAATGGTGCATAACTTGTCAAGTAGCAAAAGTCAATATTTATTATTCTGATGACCTTAATCAAATAATTGTATATTTTGGTTATTTGATTTCTGTTGATTTAATAAATCCATTTTAACCTTCAAATTGTTCTCTTTGGTTTGATAATTCAGAAATATTTGGTTAAAATTCGTAATGCTATTTGGCATGGAATAGATACGCTATTCACATAATATTGTAACCTTATGCTTCGGTCAATATAGGAGATAAGTTAGAATTTAAGAGTTAATTTTATAGAGATGTAGATTAAGGAGTTTGCGATGGACTTTTTATTGAATAATTTATTGAGAATAAAGTTAAAGAACCCTACAGATATTATAAACCTTACATTTTGTTTGATGTTCCTTCATTTGTTAGCACTTGTAAGACAATATTTATTAAGTAAACCCTATTAGAAGGTACAGGGTAAAAATTATAGAGAGTTTTATCTTGGACTCTTTAAGAAATGAATAATGATGATTACTATTTACAAATGGATGCATTTTTAGCTAATTAATAAAATGAAATTACCATTCCAATAGGCACATTATAGCCAAATGTTACATATACAATTACAGCAAAATATGTAAACTTTTTAGAGAGAGTGAATTACACGACTTTTTCGTTCACAACGTTGCCAATTCAAGCTCCATATGTATTTTTATCTTATGAGCCTTTAATGGCAAGAGTTTATGTATTTGATTGTCATGTATCTTATTCGGATCTGAAAAGCGAATTCAATGTTTTTATTGAAATTAAAGGCAATAACAACGAATCATACATATAGTTAACTCAGTAAATAAATCCAATATATGAAATTCCTTTAAATGAATCCCTTCTTCCTAAAGAAACTCCTTTATAATTTACAGCCTCAACTGGAAGCTCAATTATAAAGGAGATCATCCTATTAAAATCAAAATAAATTGATGTTAAATTTTTATAAAAAAATAGATTTATTGGTTTAGATAATTAAATCAATGCAAGAGGCTTTGATAGAAATATTTAAGACGAAATTTTAAGCACACAGGGAATAAATTATGAATGGTAGTGTAATAACCTGCATAATTTATAACCATGTAAAACTGATGAAAATTAAATTATGTAATTTCCATCTACAAGAATTGTTAATATTTTTGCTGATAGTTAAAATACCACTTTGGTTTTCATTGTTAAAGCATCTAAAGGTAATAGATGGACAGTTAAAGAATAATTAATAGTTATAACTGATTTTAATATAGAAGAAGAATTTTTTATCAATAATATTGATCCTCAAAATTATATATGTGCAAATGATGAAGTTACTATTTTAATAAAAAAATAATAAAAATACGCATTTATTATTTAATAGCACAAAATTTTGAAGTCCTCTAAAATAACAAGTTTGTCATTTAAATTTAGACTAGCTGGCTTAACTTCTGATTATAATAATCCAGTATACATTTATTTGATACCAGGGAATGATTCTATTGCATTTAAACTTAATGATCCACCTTAAGAGGTTCTTTTAAATATAGAACCATTGATAGGAGGATCTCTCGATTATTTCAATTATTCTTTAACAAATCTATAAACTGGATACTAAGTAAGTTTCTACTATTATTTTGATTACTTTATTTTGGAAAATGATATTAATACATAATCTACAATCAATGGAATTCCATTAATCGCAAATTCAGATGAAGCTTTAGGACGATTTTAATTGCCAAATGGAATCACTAATAATTCAATATAAATTTTATGTGAAATAAAATCAAATTATGGTTCTAAATCAAATTATGGTTCTAAATCATATTTGAAACAAGATGTTTACGTTGCAAGGAAAAATTATGAGTTGAAATAATTATATGAATCTTTCAATGAAAAAATAAATTTAGAAGATTTACAAAGCCTTCACACTATGATTACATTGATTTAGCTAGAAGAATAGTAAGTTTGTTTGAAACAATGTTCAGGGGTTGGAATGTGTGTAAATAAGAAATGCTAATGTCCGCCTGGATATTACTTTGCTGATTGTAGTGGAAATTAAGATTAATAAAATACTTTTAATGAATTTTTAAACAATGTTATGTAATCTTTGATCAAGAAACCTATAAACAATAATGAAGAAATGAAATAGTTTAGCCAATCTCTTTGGTTTTTGTCATAATTCATTTCGAATATTATATCAAGTTTAGAGGATTGCTAAATCATTTTGGAATCTTATATACAGAATACAAACTAAAGGTTAGAATAGATAAATTAATATTAAATAAATTTGTAATACCAATCCACTGCTGACTTTAATTATTCTTAAATAGATATTCGTTCTATAGTGAACAAAAATGATTTACATCTTGCTCTTAAAAGCACTATCTTTATGTGGGAAAAAACACTTTTTACGCTAGGTTCAAACATGTATTAGTTACAACATCATTTAAGCAATTTCATAAATAATGTAATTGAATTAACTATATTTGCTTTGAATCCAAATGAAACTATAGATTTTTCAATTGATACTGCATCCATAATCATATAAAGAACTAATATTATTTTAAATCCTTTTAATAACAGATTATTGATCGAAGATGATTAATCAAATCTAATATTCTATGATGTCATTTAATTAATCTACATTCGAAATATTTATACATATGATGGCTACTATCCTTATCCAAATTAGATATATCCGTTATATGATTATCAAATTAGACTTTAGAACAGAAAATAGAATATTATTTACAATAGTTCAATAGCCTATAATTTTGGTAAATTGTAGGATACAAATAATTTGGTATGTTTATAGAGAAATCCTAAAAGTTTTGAATGGTCAAATTAAAACTGTTTAGTGAGTTTTATAAATGAAAGTTATTTTTGCAATTGTAGTATGCTTGCACCCACAACAATTTGCAATGATGAAAATTATATATATGATGGCAGTTCTTAATTTCAACTCTATATCCCTAATCTAATTTATATAATTTACTTTTTATAGGTTGCTATATTATTTTTTTATTGTTTCAAATAGAAAGAATAAAAGGTATATGATCATAATGAATAAAGTAAATTTGGACATGTATTCAAATTATAAAAAACTAGTAATTTTTAAATTGTCACGAATAAGAACTAAATTGACAGTTTAGAAAATAGGAAAATAAAAGAATAAAATTAAATTATTGATAAATCAGAGCCACAAATTTAAATAAAATATAGCTTTAACAACTTTTGGGTAATATATAATATTAATTTAGAAATATCATTTCATAACTTCTTTACAATATAGGTAAAAATTTTACTTAAGTATTGTAATGTAGAGTATTCTAATCCTCTACAGATGGAACTAAGCAATAATTATAGGACAATTATTTACCTTAATGGAGTATAAATATGACGTTACTATATGGATTGAACTCGGATCTTTTATAATAAGTAGAATAAGCGAATATTTGTTTAAAGTATGTTATACCTACTAAAATAATAGATTTAATCCAAATATTTGACATATACCAAATAAAAAATACTTTTATTCATAATTAATATCGGATTAATTTTAGTTTTAGTATTTTCTTTTTTTTTTGCCATATATCTATACTTTAAGATTAAAAATTAAACAAATTTAGTAAAATTTATGCTTAATTATAGATAATTTCTTATACTTGTGCTGCTCTAATTGACCTTTTATTTCTAGATCTAATGATATTTAGTGCAAATAGATTTTTAGGAGAAGAAAAGAAAAAAATGATTAGGAAAAAAATCAAAGAATTTCACTAGATGACACAATAAAGAAAGAAAACTGATAACTGATTTTTAAAATTATTTTGATTATTTATATTATAAGATGAGAATAATTTAGTTACACATATAAGGATAGGTTTATCAATATCTTCCATATCATTATTTAAAAGAAAACTAAAGTCATCTTTAGAGATTTACTAATATTTGAATGAATGAAGGAATAAAAAATGAACAATAATTAAATTACAATCATGATTTGAGGTTTATATAATTGCAAATCTTTTAAAAACTTAATTACTTCATGTCATCAACTTCTGTCTCTTAATCATCCAATATATAACTGGTCCTACTAATTACTTAGATATGGTCTTAGTAATTATAGTATTAATTTGAAAACATATTCTCTTACAGGTCTTTATTAGAGTAAGTACTAAAAGCTTAAGTTTTTTTGATCTGATTATGTTGAAAGGATTTATTTGAATTAAAAAAAATAAATTTATAAATTAAGTGTAGCAACCAGCAAAAAGTTATTGTAGATATTTATCACTTTTGTAAACACTAAACTAAGAATAATAAAAAGTTTTATTATTTCTTAAACAAAAGGGATATATTGATAACTGCCTTTTAAAAGTAAAGAATATCATGTTTATTTAACATAATTTTTAATAATAATTTTACTGAAACTAAAGTTAAAATAATATATATTAATTTTCATTTATGTTTGCTTGGTTTCTTCATATTTTCTATTAAGAAATTCTTATCATTATTATGGGCTGGAAGTTTTACAAGCTCATTATCTATGCCATGACCTTTCACATTAGTCGGAGGTATATATTTTGGTAAATGTCCTCTAAGTATATAAGACCTGAAATGAATGAAAAATGTTTACCAATACATAGAGTCAGTTTCAATGATTAATTTAGCTTCTTTTCGAATTCCGTATTCTTTCGGTTTAAAACCTAATTTGAATTCAGTTCCTTTTTTACCGTGAGGCTCTAATATACCTGTTTAGGGTTCAACAGTAAATTCTGAATTTGAATCAGGTGTAAAGTAAGCTTTAAAATTAGCAATTTCTTCAATTCTATTAGTCAATCGAAAACTAACTTTTGTTAGTTGATTGATTTCAGAGGTTATAACAATAATATCATCAATTTATGGTTCTAGTGCATTTACTTACAATTTAAATCTAGGAAATAAATAATAAAAAGTACCTCCACAATCCACCAGATTCAACTTTTACTTGTAATTCAGTTGACAACCTAAATGGTTTATAAGGTAGAAATCTAATATCAAAACTTAAAGGTTGAGTGACATCTTTAATGTGATGATCAGGCAAATTAATTTTTAAATGTTTCTTTAAAATTTCTATATCAGTAATTTTATACATAACTTTTTCATTACTTTTTAGTCCATCTAGTAATACATTTAATTTAGTGACTAAAGGTATTCTACATTTTGTTTATATTAAATGTATATTATTCATTTCTTCATTTTCTATTAGACCTAATAGAGGATAAGTCCACTTAACTTAAGCATTCATAGTAAGTATAAGATTGCATTTATAAGATTTAATATCAACAGCACTGAATTAATAGGGTATAAGCAAACTTGATTAAGGGGCGATAGTAATTCTTTATCTTTTCATCAGTAAAGTAAATATTCGATCTTGTTATTATTACATTTCCAATTAAACAGTTAAAGAATCTTTTAAGGGATTTTTAAATTCAATTTGCTAAGTAACTGACTATCCTGCTTTACAAACAACTGTAGTTTCTTAAAAAGGAGTAGGTGATTCACCAGTTCCGAAACATAAAAATATCCATTTTCCTATATCTTTGGTTTTAATTTATATTTCACCAGAGTGAGCTGTAAGAGCTGAAGGAACAAATACGACATATACAGGCTTCAATGTATAAGGTTCCAAAATTAACTATTGACCACCTTCAAATTCTAATGAGAAATTTGTAGGATTGCTATTTTCAATTTCTGCTACAATAGAATTGCAAGTCGGATTTTCAAGTAGCATTTCACATTTGTCTAATTTTCCTAATTCAGTTTTAAATTAAGGCACTTTGATTCCTCCTCGATCTTCTCCAATAAGATTTAATGTATACCATATTTCGCCCATTTTAGGATGACAAAAGGAAATACTTCCCTTCCATCTTCCTTCTTAAAGTGGTTAAAATACTAATTAATATGTTGATGATCCTCCTGGCAAAACTGAAAACCAAGGATCTCCTTATAATGCTTCACCTATAATTTAGACTTCATATGTCACATTCTCAGGTAAAGGGTTAGCTATTTCTATATCAAATGCTATAGCTTTTCTTATAGGTGAAACTAAATCAACTGTACCTAATGGTTTAGGATTGGCAGTATCTAACATAATAGTCCACCACCTATAATGACCATTTCCAGTAAAAGTAATAGATCCTGTAAATTAGCCACTAATCACTGGATTGATATTTAATTTATATTCGTATGTTGTTTATGGTTAGATTGTTATTTCCTGTTCGCCTGCAGCATTCAAAACATCTGTTTCTACTGAATATCTAAGCTCTTCATTTGTATTATTTGCTACTGGAATAATTTATGTTATTGGTTATCTTGCAACAGCTTTTATTGTGAAATGCCCTTCAGATAAAGGTTCCTCTCCTTTTCCTATTAATTAATATTCATAAAAATCATTTGTCAATGGATTTATTATAGATAATTTTGCTTTAACTTCACAAATCCAATCGGGTGCAAATTAAACTACAACTGCACCGTTTGTTGGTTGATTATTTAATTTCTTCTTTATCAATTATTCTCTTTATAAATTTTATTAATGAGATTCTTAATCTTTGTTTTGCTTTAAAGTGTTTTCTTTGGTATCTTTATGATCTGAAACTTTTTCTTATTTTCTTCTTTTACTTTAACCATCTCCTAGAATAGAGAATCTATCATCTCCCACCAAATGAATTTTCAAATTGAAATCTCGATCAGTATTATTAACTATGGGTATTTCTTATGTTATTACTTCTCTGGCAGGAATAGTCATCTCAAGCGTCACAGTGATAGGTTTAGGAAGTGATGTTAATTAAATTCTGAATCTTCTTACATCAGTTTTGGTTTCATTAACCAACATAAAATGACTCAAATAATCTTTCACAGCAGTTTTAAAATTCAATGAAAATTATATTAAATTTTATTTTTCATCAGATTTTTGAAGTTACTGCTGTGGATCTTCTTCATCATCAGAATTTTTGGTTTGGTTAAGCAATAATTATTAATAATTAACTAATTAAAATACTTTTTCACAACTTATATATGATTGTGGTTCTTCTAATTAAACAAAAAACATGACATCTTCAATTGGAATATTAGGTTTATTTTATAATGTGACTGAATTAGAATTTTATCGATTTATTATTTTTTTCTTTTCAACAGTTAGTTAATCAACTTGTTTTAGAGCTGCCTTTTATTGTGGATTAAAAAAGGGAATATGATGATAGAAGGAAGCTGCTTGATCAATATATACTTAAATATCAGGTTTAAGATCATATAATACTTCTGGAGGTTCTACATTACCATGAATTTCATATTAAAATTCCCCAACTGACAAATCTTAGAACACTACCATACATTTTTATTGGTGTAATTGAGTTGGTAAAAATTGCATTGGCAAATTATATTATGCTCCTCTTTTTAATCTAATACTTTCTTATTTACAAAAGAAAGCTGGAGGAAATTCAATTGATGTTAATCTATCTAATCTTTATTTTTCTTTTAATTCATTATCCGCTTCTTTTTTCTTTTCTGCCATAGACATAGCTTTCTTTTTCTTTTTTGGTGTTTCAATAACCAATGGAACTTTAATTGGAACAACTGATATAGTAAAATGACCAAATTCTGAGTTTGTAAATGTATTTTAAACAGTTATACTAAATTCTTTCATTTCATACATCACTGAACTGACTGTCCATATTTTTTAACTGACTCTTTCTGATATAACTCCTTTTAATTCATAGACAATTGCAGCAGCAATATTTTTATTTCCTTTTTTATTACAAAATGTAATCAAAGCTGATTATTCGTCACTAATCCTTGAAGTGAATTTAATATTATAATTGTATTTTCCTCCTGGCTCAATCTTTACCTAATCTTCTTCTATACTAAAATCTGAAGAACCTTCTAATTTAACAAAATAAACAATAGGTTCCTTTGTAGTATTTGATAAAGTGATTGTTTTCATTACAATAGATCCTAAAACACATTTGAATATCAGGGGTTCTCTTTTAGGCATGAAATTAGGAACTTATGTGTATAAAAGCATAAGCATCAATAAACTCTCTGGATTACTCATATTTACACAATCATTAAGAACCAAATGAGATTCTATACCTATATCTTGTAAACCTTTTAGAAATATAGACATATTTCGACTGCAATCTTATTCTTATTTCGTTATTTAACCCAATGGTTAAAAATATTTTAATCCACCTGGACCTAAATAACTTAATAACATAGCTGTTAAGATATGAGCGTCCTTCAACATTCCAAAATTAATAATTCTTACACTTTTAGATTCTTTCCAGTATTGAGTAGCCTACAATTCAATCCATCTTAAAATTAGCATTTCTTAAGGAGAATAAACATTAGATTAAGGGTATTCATTTATACTACCATTTATTTATCTCATAGCTTTCAGAGTAACTCTTGGTAAATAATAAATACGTAAAATCTAAGTGAAAAGAATTAAATAAGATGATTTTGAAACTTATTCAAATTATTATTATGAATACTTTTAGAAATCTGGATGAGTAAATTTCATGTCAGCTGTTTTTAAATATAGTTAATAATCTTCATAACTAAGAAGCTAATATGGTCGTATCTAATTTAAGAGCGCTCCATCTACTTTTAATTAAAGCAACAACTCTTTGTATTATTAATATAGCAATTAAGAAATCTAAGATTTCTGCTTAATATTTTATAATTAAGCCTTAAACGGGAACTATGTTTTACCTGTCAAAAAGGAAATAAGTTCAAATATATGATGGCCTTGCATTAAAATAATAGATGTTGGAAATATATCCAATTATCCTACAAATTGATTGTACCATCTTTGCATATGTTCACATTTACTTTCGATAGATTTATCAGAAATTTATTATGTAGATGATAATGTTTTAAGTCTAGAATCTTTACTGTCTTCTGATTCATCAGTCTAATTTATCTCAGTTAAATGAGGTACTCCCTTAACAAGTGCAATTTCTGATTAGTTGTCATACATCCATGTTGTAAATGAACAATTATCACTAGTTGCTGAAACACTAATACTATAACTATGTTAAGTTTCATCAATAATTTCTAGAGTCTAAGAAATTGAGATTGGATTTTAAGCAGTATATTTGATCATCATATCCAGATATTATTTTGTTAATCCTACAGTTTGACCATCTAAAAATTCTACAGTAAATGCCTCTAATGGCTTAACAGTTAACTTTTGAGTCTCAAATCCATCATTAAAAACTTTAAACTGTAATCTAGATTCTATTCCTAAAGGAACTGGACAAAGAATTAACTCTCTTCTATCAAATTAAACACTAGGTTTTGCAGCTATTCCATGAAGTTATACTATCAAGTATGGTTATCCAGGTTTGCTATCTTCAAGATAAATTTATGCTTGCTTAGAATATGTTCCTTCATATCTTGGATTAAACATGACTTTAACTCTTAATGTCTAACCAGCATCAACTCTACCAGCAAGAGGTATCACTTGAAACACTGATGGGATATTTCCGCTATCAGCATCAATTTAAATTTTAAATTAAATTCCTTTATATTCAGGATTTGATAATAAAATTTCTTAAATATTTGGTTTATTCTTTTCTGGTGGTGACAAAATGATTTTTCTTGGAAATTCTACTGTTTTAGGTTCTACAATAAATTTAGGAGAGCATCCATACACCTATACCATTCTTTTAATTGAATCAATTGTTCCAAACTTATAGATTTCTATTGGTATTTAAAATTAGTATCGTTTTAATTCTTTAGGATAAAAATGTAATTGAAATTAAACAGTTTATTGAGGTGTCATTGTTAAAATATATTTTTTATTTTAGCATATCATTTTTTTTTTTAGTCTTGCTGATGACAGAAGATCATCATCAGAATCTTCTTATTATTCTTCTTCAGAACAATTTTTTAATAATTCCTATTATTGTTTTAAAACTAAACATCCAACTCCTTCATTGGCATCAGGATTTATGTCTTCATTTCTTAAATCAAAAATTAATCTAACTTCAACATTACTTTTATTTACAATTGTTAAAGGTAGAGCAGTTTAATTTCCTAAAGTAGTAACATCTCCAAAGTCAAATACCTATTATGTAATAATGATATTAGGAACAATACATTATGCTGTTAAAGGTATCCTAATTACTCTTCCTGATCTAAGCATTAATAATATTAAAGTATTAATATTAACTGGTTTATCAAAATTTATTTTAACTATAAATTCTTTGTTTTCTTCTGGTAATATTTTACCTGAAGCAGGAGTAACAACACATCCAATAGGTAAGTATTCAGTTAATATCTTAAATATCGCATTATTTCGACTGGTATTTTTTACTTAAAATGGCAATGACTTTTCTTAAGCTACACAAACTTCTGAAAACTCGACAGTATTTTTACATACACATTTGACATCACTTACCAATCCTATACATTTTAACTAAACTTCAGAACCATCCTTAACTTTTAAAACAATTTTCTCCTCATCTTAACGAGTGGGATTTTGATTTTTAAATACTGTATCACTTTCAGGATCTTATGGATCTTTCATAATTTTACTAGGAGTGTAGGTTATTTAAATAATTTATTATGATTAACCTTAAATTATTCCATTTAAACAATCAAGAGTAAATTTAGATCCTTCAGATTGAATGAAATTAAATTAGGCTGGTCCAACTCCATTATTACTTAATTTTATTGAATCACTTACACTCATGCCTCCATCTTCATTAAATTACATTTTGATAGTAGTTTTAGAAACTTCTAATTTTACTGATTCAACATTCGCGACAACCATGATTTCAAATGATTGTTTTTCATTTAAAACATATCTTAATGTTTATTTTAATTATCCTAATGATTGAGCTTGAACAACTATTTCAAATTAGCCTTCTTCCCCACTATCAATTACTTGGGGATCTTAAAATGTTTTTCTAAGTTCTTCCTTTTTATCTATACAAAGTCTTGCTATAATGGCATATCTTAAATTATTATGAATGCAAAATGTTCTTGACATTGGAGTATTAATGTAAATTGTGCCATAATCAATTTTTATTGGACCAGCTTAAATTCTCTTCAAATCATCTGCTGTTAATTCTCTATTAACATCTCTCACTTATTTATGTGATTAAGGTCTTCCTGATAAAATTCTTCTAACTGGCTATTTTGGGTCAGGTTTGAAGTCTACTAATTCATCATCTTATCTTTTCAAAGGTTCATATTATTAAAATGGTTTAACTACATATAAGCCTTCCTTTTTGAATGGAATTTCAATATCATTATCCATATTATCTACTTGCAATCCTAACTCAAATTCATAATCTTTAGGTGGTTTGGATCCCTCATCTTTCTATTTTTCTTAGGCTTTTGTAATTGTTTCTACTCTTTACTAAATAATCTGTTGCCTTTATTTTTCCAATCTGTTGTTTCTTGAATCTTATAAAAAATTATTTGTCTAAGTATTAGCTTTTGGCTTTTTTTGTGTGTCTTCAAAATATCCATCAACAATATTTCCAGGCTAATGATTTTATTCAATTAGATCATTATTTCTCTTCTTTACATATTCAATTTCTTTTGTATCAATAAATTTTGGATCTATCTAGAAATCTTCTGCTCTAGCTTCAGGTCCTCTTGTTTATGGTCTTTTTTTGGCTATTTTTAAAGCTTCTCCATTAACTTTGATTGGAATAGTTAAATAATCGTTTAATATCATATCAATATTTTAGCTATATTTGCCAACATTTTTTGGAGTGAATTTTACTTATACAGTAGTTTAAGATAAACCGTTAATAGTTATGCTTTCAGGTTTAAAAAAGAAACAAGATACTTTTTGAAATGAAACATCAACTGGATAATTTTATAAATTTGAAATAGTAAATAGAATGTCCTTATTATCATTTACATCACAATCTCCAAATTGTAATGATTATTTAGAAATCTTAACTAAAGGAAGTAAAGCTTTAACATTTGTATAAGCAATCAAATCTTCATCAGGCTATTAAACAATAATTGAATATTTAATTTCTCTATTCATTTATTCTTTCTCAACATCAACTCCAAAACAAATTTTCTTTGCTAATACTTGCTCTTTAGGTGTTATTTAAATCATGCAAATCAACTATAATTCTACACTTGAATATGCTTAAACAAATCCAGAAGATGGTTAAACAACCAAAAGCTTTTCACTCTATTCTATACCTAGCTCATTTGGAGTCTATAAATTTACAATATCATCGTTCGGGTTTATGATACCTCTTCTAGTAATAATCTTAAATTAATGTCCTTTAGGAGCATTATTAACATATTTAAGTTTAATTATTTTGGTTTTGCCCATATATATTTCCCCGAAATCTAAAGAGGTTACTTAAGATCCTTTAGAATCCATTAAAAATCTTGTATAATCAACAGAACATGCAGCAATATCTAATTTTTGTGTTCCAGTCTCACTTACAACATCCATTGTCTATCTAAAATTACCCATTTCATTCGCTTTATAAATTATGCTAAGCTGTTATTTCTCTCCTGGAGCAATTGTTATTAAATTTGGCAAGGCTCTTAGATTTAATACATCACTTTTTACTTAGACTCTGGCATCTACAAAACCAACATTTTAAATTAATAATTATTTTGTGTTTTCAGTTCCTTATTGAACAAAGCCAAAATCAATGAATTCATCAAATTTTAATTTTGAACATGCTCTATATGCAGCCAAATGTACTTCAGCTCTAAATTCATCAGATTCTATAACAATTACATCTTTATAGAAGGGAGGAGGCTTTTAATGTTGATTCAATGCTGCAATATCTCTCTCAGATTCCTTAAATAAAACTAACACCTTCAAACCTAATCCAGCTGCAATACCTTACTACATATCGTAGTCTGCACGAAATTTAGAAGCTTTCTTAAATACGAATAAATACTTTTAGGTTGTTACACTCTAATTCTTACAGGATGTTTTGCTAAATTCTACACATTCAAAATTTGCTCGTAAAGTATTCCAGGCTTAATGTCTTCAAATATTATTTCTTTAGGTTCAATATGAAACAAATCTTTCACAATACTTCTTGTTGATTTCGCTGCACTTTGTATTCTTGTACCACCAACTCTAGTTTATCCACTTTAAATTCTTGTATAACCACTCTATACACGTTGACTATTATTGGTAGGTTAAGCAAAGCTCCCTATACCAGAAGGGACCCTTTGAGCAGATGGAACAACAGGACTTCTTTACATTGCTGATTAAATTGTTCTTTGATTTTATAATGTCATCAGAGAAGGTTTAGCAGATTGACTTCTTTAATTTGATAAAATTGGTTAGAGCGAACCTCCAGTAGTTGTTGGAACAGGTTGTTACATTATTTTTTTAAAATTATATATTTAAATACAAAATTAGGAATGAAATCAATACTTATTTTTACAATCATTGCTTATTAACTAAACATTCCTTTAATTCAACTATTCATCCCTCTTTTTTTTTACATTAATAATTCCTTATTAATATATTTACTAAATTTTTAAGTGATAAATGAATAAACAATAGAAGAAAATCTAAAAGTAAAATGAAAAACTCAAGCTCGATAAACAAGAAAATTAAACCCCCTAGAATATCGAAGATATAATACATGATAAGAATGATTTTATCTGTCCTATTTGTTTAAATTATATAGTGGCTGCTGTTTCCTTAAAATGCGGACACACCTTTTGTGAAATATGTTTGCATGAATATTTACTTTATTTCAAAGGTTGTCTTATTTGCGATGATAACATGAGAAAATCTAAATTCGCTTATTGCTATTTATTAGACTAAATGATTCATGAATTTATTAAATCTCATCATCCTGAAGAATTAAAGTCATATGAGATGGCTAAAATTAATAATAAAGAATGGAGAAAAAAGAAACAGTATATCATTTATTCATTTTTAAGGGTTTCTTCAATAGATGTAGGACAATCTATAGATGTAAGAGATCCAAATTTTGTTTGGAATGTTGGAACTATTAAAAGATTAAAGATATCATAGGAAGCAAGCAAAATTAAATACCTTGTTATTCATTATGAAGGCAAATCGGATAAACATGATGAAGAAATTGTTGAAAATTCTCCTAGATTTGCAGCTCTCGGCTTCTATACAAGTCGAAATGATATTCCAAAGTATTACAAATAGACCAAAAACCCATTTTTAAAAAACTTGCTATGTATAGAATGCATGGATCCAAACGACAATTAATTCAACTAATAGTTTTTTATAGAAGATAATTCTAGTGATAGTGAATGATAATATTATTCAATTTCATAACTAAAATTGCTATTTATATATATCAATAACAACTTAAATAAATATATTTTATTTAGTTTTTTTAAAAATTGCGCATACTATTTGATAAAAAGTGAACTTCAATCATAAAGGTTTGACTAATTTTTTTTTTTAAACTTTAACATATTAGTAATGTAGTAACTTAATTTACAGTTATTTGGTTAAAATATTAACTTAAAATTGTAAGAAGATAATTTAAGCAAGATATCATAGAGAATGTGAGAATCAGAGATTGAATTATAAAAAAATGATGAAAGAAATTCTAACAAACAAAGATAAAAGTAATATTTAATTTAAGGGAATTCATTATTAATAACCCATGATTACGAAAAAAAATTAATAGAATTGTTCTGAATGGAAAATGCTAATGGTTTAATTTTAAGAAATAATTTAGATACTAAATTTCTAATAGTGAAAATATGTAGAAAAAATCAATAAACATATACAAATCCATTTTCACATCCAACTAAAATCCATCCTTCTTCCACTATCATTTCATATATTCCTGATTTGGCTTAAAGAACTCTGTAATTATGCATTTATCTAACATCGAATTTTACAATCTTCCCATCTAAACTAGATATGTGGAATTATTAATTATAAAATAAAATTTTCGTGATTGAATTCTAATAATAATATGAAATATTAATTACTTTGCACAAACATAATTTTTCAATTAACTTCATTGAATTCCAATTATATATATAGATGGATCCTGATATATCTCCTGCAACAATAATAGGTTAATTAGTTTCAGTAAAACATAATTCTACAATACTATCTCCTAAAGGATCAGTTTTACCGATAACCTAATAATTAAGTAATGAATTACTTTCCCATCTTCAAAATTAATAAATGCAATGGTTGAATCACTGCTACCAGTAGATATGATTGGCTATTTATGATGTTAAATGAAACAAACAACATCATCTTTATGATAATTGTGTTTGTGTCCAACAGAACTTATTTTAACAATTTATTCAGATGTATTTGGTTTCCAAATTCTAAATGATTGATCTGCAGAACCACTTAAAACTAATTTTCCATCTAAAGTGAAACCTCCACAAGTAATTTCTGCTTCATGACCAGCAAATACACTCATTACTTCGCCATTGACTCCATTCCACATCCATAAAGTTGAATCTTAAAATCCTGCTAATAAAACATTGCCTTTCGGATGCCATTTCAATACGCTTGGTTCAGTTTAACTTCCATCAAGTACTTTTTCACTCATATCATTTAATAGGTACACATATATCTTACCTGTTAGTATACCAGCAGCAACAAATTTACCATCAAAACTAAAATCAACTAAACCAACGGTTTCATCATATTTTTTTTCAAAAATAACTTTTTAGGAACTCAGCTTAATAATTTTAAATTAATCATCTTCAGAACCACTTGCTATCATATCTTTTGCAACAGGATTCTAAGCAAAGGTACAAATAACTTTATTATGTATTTTTAATTAGGCTTTAGATTCATCAATTTTCCAAGATGGATCTATGTGATTTTCTTCAATTTATTCTATTAATTCAGGTTATTATTTAATTATTTGTTCTTCTTCTTCTATTATTTTTTCTTCCTATTAATCAACTTCTTTTTCAAGAGCCTCTAGTTCTTGATTGTCAACTTCAACTACTTCTCCTAAATCATCTTCCCATGCATCACTCTTTTAACTAGCAGTATCATCAAATTTCATAATCAAATAACCTTTAACCTATTCTTCTGTGATGGTATTATGATTCTAAAATTTATTAATTTCAATATTATTTACAATCTTTTCAAATTCTTCTGAAACATCAATAATACTATAATCCTTGTATTCTTCAATTATATCAGGGTTTTAAATTAAATTCATAGCATATTTAAGTGGGAATGCAAATTACAAAGATTTGTCTTGATTCTTTAGTCTAAAATCATTTCATAGTTATACTTTATAGTTTATTCAATCAATTAAATATGTCTTTCTTACATCATCAATTCTTTGGCCATTGTAATTTCTTATTCTGCTGAATGACCTTCATCATTACTCAATTCCCAGAATTATTTTTCTGTTATTGCTAGTTTTTATTTAAGAAGATGAAGAAACTATGTCAAAGGATCGTGCTCCATAAATTAAATTAATTAAATTTACTTAACGATTATAAATACAAACTCTATAACATAATTAGACTAGGAATAAAGAACATTATTTTAATATCTTATGGGAATGTTTGATTAAATATCCTTAATTAGTAAGGAATTTGAAAGCTCTCCAAATTTAAATTTCTAGAAAAATACTTTAAACTTTAAACATTTCATAGATAGACGCTCAAAAACATAATAATAATTAAATGAAATTTGATTGAATAAGCAAAAATGCATTGTACATCAAAAGTTAATTCTTTTATTCACATCCATAATAATGAACATTTCATTATCATGATCATAATTACTCGGATATGTAGAATATTAAATATTGAAATACTAAGTCTGTGAAACCAAGTTTATGTGTTTATTTAAATGGTCAATGTGGTTCAAAACTTGTGCTTACAAAAACTCTTAAACATGGTCTCTTAAAAAAAATCGATTCCCTCAAATAATCCTACTGATCCTTTATTAAAAATATTTGAGAATGCAATATCTTTATTAGAAACTCACTAATAATATTATTAAGAAGATTACAATTAAATAAAAAAAGGAATATAAGATTTATTATAAAATAATCCATAATTCATGGCCAATTAAGATCGTATAATAAATCAAATAAGATTTGAACACTTTAATTGAAACTTAAAAATCATTTAAATCTAATTTGAATTCTATTATGTGAATGACGAAAAATTAATTTATATTTCAAATTGATATAATTAAGGTTATGCATAGGATTAATTAATTAATTATGGATTAGCAGTGTATTGCAAAGTTTTGATATTTTTTCTTATTAGATATACTTATAATTCCAATAAGATTTAAAGTAGTATTTATGTTATTTATATATATATATATATATATTATATTTAATAATTAATTATATAACATCGGTATTATTTATTTAAATATATATAATGATTTTCAATTCTGAGTTATCGGGTCAATAATAACATACAACATCCCCTGTAGTAACTGGAGGCAGTGTAATAGCATTAGTTTACAAAGGTGGGGTTGTAGTAGGAACAGATACACTATGTAGTTATGGAAGCATGGCATCATTTAAGTAACAAATTAAGAAAATTGATATAGAAATGTAGAAAAGATTGCTTAGTTGTCCAAAAACACAATTTATGCATCTAGTGGTGAATTTTCTGATTTCTAATAAGTGGTTAAAGAATTAGCAAAAATAGACAGATCAGCTTTATAATATGATGATGGAGTTCATCCAACTCCCAAAGATTATGGAAATTTCTTAGCAAGATTATCATATAAAAGAAGATGTAAAATTAATCCATTATATTTGTAAAATGTGATAGCTGTATAGATATTTAATTATTTAGGGATTTCACAATGGAGAGAGATATTTAGGACTTGTTGATATATACGGTACATACTTAGAATCTAATTTTGTGACAACTGGATTTGCTAGTTACTTTTGTAAAGCCATAATCAGTAACTATTGGAATGAAAACTGCACTCTTGAATAAGCTAAATAAGTGATTAGAGAATGCTTTAAAGTAAATAAAATATTTAATTATAGGTTTTATTCTGTAGAGATTGTAGATCTCATGATGTAATTTAATTAGCATATGTTGATGAATAAGGTGCACATATTGAATAGCCAGAGAGAGTTGAAACAAAGTGGGATTTTAATGGATTCAAGACAAGAGCAAATGAGAAATTACACACATAATGAACATAATAATTATTTGATTTATATATTTTCACATCTCTCAAGGATCAGCTACTTATGGTCTAGTCATAATAAAGCTTTCTCTTCCAGTTGGTTACCATTCCATTGCTTCATACCAAAATGTACGCAATTTCATATCTCTACATCTGATGAATCTTTCAAATCTACTCGATCTCCAAAAGAATTTGTCAATTCTCTCATGAGAATGATATAAAATATCATATAAACACACTGGTAACAATGTACCAAGAGTTGTTAGTACCATACATACAGGTGCTATCTTTAATACTGTTCTTAAAGGTATAGGATAGGAACTATTTGGGACAGGCATATATATTTATTTATATTATTTTTAATCAATAATTATAATTATAATCTCTTTCAATATTGTTACATACTCTTTCAATACATAATTAAATTTACTATATCTAATGCTTCTTAAAATAAATTACATTTCATTCTAAATAAATTAATTATTTATTATTTCTTGTAAGATTTATCTAGAGAATTTGCTTAATTTAATTAAATTTTCTTTCTCTCTCTATTATCCATAATGATTGGTTAATAATTATTTATTGATTTTATTAAAACTTATCTCATCCTTTGATTAATTTAAATATGTTTAAGAATTAGATATGAATTTTTAAGACAATATTCTTTTGAATTTAATCTATAAATAAATGTATTTTTATTAATATACAAAATTAAAAATTAAATCATTTTATTTCAATTATTTGTTTTTTCCCATTTTTATTATGAATATTGCTTCCTTCTAATATTTAATCGTCTTCACTTAACAAAGTATTAAACCACTCATACCAGACTCCTTCTTCGTTATTCACTCTCTTTATTGTAAACTTCAATTTTTATTTCTTTACAACATTAACAGGTTTCTATTAAAATTAAATATCTTCAAGTACCTCAAAAGGAAAATAGATTGGAAACCATGAATACATATCTGGAGTACTATTATTTGGATGTGTGCTAAGTTCTATATCTTAATATAATTTTGATGTGAAATAACCAGCCATCCCATGTATTAACAAATCTTATTTAAATTCAAAAATTAAATTCTATAGATTAATTTATAATTATACTTATTCTTATGCTAATTAATTTTCATTGTTAAAATCGGGATGATTAAATTACATACACTTTTAAATGTCATGTATTGTGTAATACTTTTAAAAGTGAACTACATAACTAGAATCATACCCATAACTTTTCTTAACTTTTGTGTGCAATTAAGGACAACTAACTGGAACACAGTAAGATACAGAATCACTAGGTATACTAACTGCATCAGGCTATAAAAATTTTTAAGCCCATAACAAACATTCAGGTGATAATTCATTATCTCCAAAACTACCTAATAATTCAGAAACAATCAGATCGAATTTCATGTCTGTTTACCAAGTTTTTAAATCACCTAAAACTATTTCAACCTCTTTCCATTATTATTATCTTTTTTTTTGAAATACTAAAGTCATATATGCATATGGATTTTTCTCAAGTGCAACTATTTTTGTTTTGCACTTGGCTCCTTGAGCTGCAAAAATTACTCTTTCCAATATTCCTCCTCTACCAGCACCTGCCATCAAAATATTGACATGTGGTTTTTTAACATTCTTTAAATATTTTTTACAAGCATCTTCGTACAATTCATATTTAATTTTATCTTATTCAAAAACCTCATATGTACTTGAATTCAAATTATCCTTATATGGCTAGAGTGGAATTTGTAATTCATCAAAAAATTCTGAAGCCAAATTAGCTTATTCTGTCAAAGGCTATTAGTTTTTAAACAGATGAATCAAATATTGTCTATGATCAGCTAAATCTATTTAAGGTGATTTAGCTGATATTGATATATAATTTTCAAATTGGAAATATGAAGTCAAAAATTAGTTTTAAATATCATCCAATTTAGGAGCTCCTTAATCATTCATTGAAAAGAGCTCTTAATTCAAATGTACAAATCTAACATTTTCAGAAAGCCATTTTCTTTGTTCGTTCTATAATTTTATATAATTAAAGTAATTACCTTAGTTGGCATTTCTTTTTTTAATCTAAGAAGTATTGGCAGATTATATTATAATTCTTATCTAATTTAATTATATCTATTCCAATCTTTTGTTATATCCACATCCAACACAAACGTATTCAAATCAATAAAATATTTAATTGACATCTATGATTACAAGAAATTATACTTTTTTTATGAATTTGGCTAGCTTTATTGGATCGCAATTTGTATTTAATATAATTGATGGTACTCCCAAATATGCAGCGAATTCAATTTCTTATTTTAACATTTCTCTATTTTTTTATCTCTTTTCTTTATCCTCTTCACTAAGATTGAGATTAGAGAGTAAAAAGTGGAGCTTTTAAATGTCATCTGATTTAAGTTCTAATTCAGATTTTAAATATGAATGATTGATAAAATCATTAATATTTCCCTCTCTCTAAATGTTTTATGAGAAAATAGGCATTATAATTGCATCAAATTTCTTCTTATTGACAATGGAGAGAATTTATGGAACCAAATCTTTGAGTTCTTAAAAATACCAAACTGTCTTTAATCCCCAAGGAACAGCTTCAAATTTGTAAACCATAATTAAAATATATATATTATATAAATTTCACTTTTTATTTTTCTGTGCCTTCCATATCAATTCCTAACTAGTCTCATATTATTTATCAAATATATCAATATCTAAACAACGCTTACTTAACTATTTCTTACAATTTTATTCACTATAACTTTTAGCCCTTTGACTTGAAATCTTATATATAATTTTAAACTTCTTTACTTAATTGACCAAATCAATTGATTATTATTTGATAGAAACATTATTATTCTAAAAGTACTATTGTTTAACATTTTTTGTGCTTTAAGTACTCTAAATAATTGGCTATTATGATAAATTTTAATATGAGTTGGGGATGTTGACATTATTTGAAAGAATCTATGGATAAAGATTAAAATTTGCTCCATAACATGATTTTGATGAAGATCTGTTATTCTCTGATTACAGTTATTGTTATTATTAGTAATAATAATTAAGTGGTCTTTAACTATTTTATGACATTTTAGAAGTACTACATTAATCAAATTATCGATGTGATTAAGTAATAGAAACTAATAGAAAAATAAAATAGATTTTTTACATCTAAAATTATTATCGTCAGGAGTCATCAAAGATGAGTGATTCTCCTCATGTACAGTAGACAATTAAGGATTATCTAAATTGCGTTTTGATTCTGGTCTATTTATAGGATACTAATTCATTCTGTTTTCTTTATTTGATTTAACATCCTACATGCGAGTAGGTTTATTAAAACCAAATTACTTATTCTCATATGTATTTTTGGCACTTTTTGGATGTAATTCAATTTATTAATTCTTTTTTAGTATATTTTGTTCATTTGATATCTAAATATTCTTAGGAACAGAAAGGTATAAATCATCTCTTGTTGGTTCTTCTAATTCATTATTTATGCTTTCGAAAGCTGAATCGAATGGTGTCCCTTACAACTGCATGATTGAAATCTTTATACTTCCCAGTTTGATATACCTTCTTAGGATTATTAAAGATCCTAGAAAAATTTTCTTGTTTTATGTTTTCATCTGGTTCAGTTTTTATTGGTCTAATTGGAGATAAATTAATCTTGTCTTTCGGTTAAGAATATCCGGATCTATTTTAAAATTAAATCATCAATTATTAAAGTAATGCACTCTATAATTAATTCATTAAACTATACATTTGATTGATTCTATTTGTGAGTTTCAATACTAATTTCCATAAGTTAACTGAAAATTGATGTCCATCCTTAAAGTGTTTACTAAATGAGATGAACATCATTAAATAGAGAATTCAACTAATTTGAATGGCTTTCAAACAACCCTAATTATGGGTAGTCAGACATTTGATTGTTAAAAATAAAATTATTAATTATTTTTTGTATTTTTAATTTCCTAACTTTTTTCTAAGATTTAAATCCAATCCATAATATTATTATTTTTCAGTTAAATTCAATATAATATTTACTAGATCCTTATTTTAAATAAAATTATATGAACAAAATAAATATTTATTATCAATTATCCTTTATATTCTTAATAACTTCTTTATGTTATAATTACATCGAAAATCTTAAATATTAAATAACAATAATTAACATTCCATTTACAAATACTCTATAGATTCTTCTTATATTTATATATAAATATATGTAAAATACTATGTTATCTATAAATTAAATAAATACTTTTTCTAACTCGAACAAGCTAATTATGGACTTCGATAAATCTCCAATAATAGTATTTAATAACTTATTTATCATCTTTTTTAATAGTAAATATATAACAGATTTAAGTAATCGTTAAAGTGTCTTGTTCTTAAAAACTAATTCATAGATAAATTGGACCAAAATCATGCGTAATGAAAGAATACATTTTTCTTGTTCCTTATGTATTAAAAATATATAATAAATTCATGAATAATGGTCTAAATATTTCAATTTTTAGATCAATATTTGATCTCAATTTTAAAAATAATTAATTTTACATACAAAATTGAAATGTAAATAAACTTTCTTTCGACCAATAAAACCTATGTAATTGTAGAGTTAACATATTATTATTTATTTCATTAATGTCTGATTTAATATTTTGGGTGAGAATTCCAGTCATTCACAATAAAATAAATTTGTTTTATTTTAACATTCCTTTCTGTATTAGTTGAATTTTCTTGATATAATCATTATGTTTATTAAAGAATATATTCTGTTTTCATTTATCGCATTTTTAAAAGTTTTACTAAATAGAAGCTAAAAATCTATACTAAATTACTGTTTCATAATTGTATGTAGAAATGTAGATTTCAAAGTAATTTTAATAATCTACTATTTGTATTTCCCTCCCTGAAAATGTAATTTGAATGTTGTGTCTTTTATTATAAAAAAAAATTAATTCTTTGAAAGTCCAATCAGTTACATTCTTTGTAATTGCTTAGGAAACAAATTATTTTGGTTAAGAGTGTTAAAATATGTATCAACTCGAAGAGTCAATTGGTAAAATGTTATAATATTGTTTATTTTAGTAATTATGAGAATTAATCTGAAAAGTCCAAATCCACCTTATTATTAACCTTAATTCTCTTATTATGTTTAGTTATTGTTATCTTGTAGTTAGGTATTTAATTTGTTCGATATCAATTAAATCTAAGTTTTTTTAATAATTTATTCTTAAGAAGAAGTTCTAAGAACATTATGTATTTTAGAAACCTTCAATATCTGAAATTTTTGATTATAATTTTTGAATTAAAATTTCTAATTCTTTATTAAGATATTTTCTTATTAAAAATTTAATGGGATGCACTTGTAGCAGTAAAAAAGAGTAATCTCCATAAAAGACAACAAAATCAACCTATTCTACTTCAAATCAAATATTTCTTCTTGTTGAAACCAAAATGTAAAAATTCTATCGACCTCATCAAAATTTATAAAAAGTATGTGTAATCTTCAAGAAATTTAGATCTCCAATAGTACGATTTTAACCAGAAGAAGAATAAAGATGGAAATAAAAGATCTCGAAATCGAAGAAACTAAATGAAAAATTTTTGTTTTTTTTTAGATTCATTATGAAATAAAATATTCTTTCACAATAATATGTAAATGGTAGAACTATATAATAGGTTTGGGATTATTGCTACAAAAGAAATCTTGTTTCATTTTTTTTAAAGTGCTCTTGTGTAATTTTTCAAGTGTTAAAATCAATCTTTAATTTGTGATCAACATTGTTACTAGGCTAAAATTGTCTAACGGATGGAAATAATCCTTATATATTCGATAACGACACATCTTCCTATTCTTTTTTTCATAAATTTAAACTATATTGTATTCGAATAAGGATTTATATTAAATATCCAGACTAAATATTCAAAGCTTATTTGTACATCAATCCTTTTTTATAAAATTAACCTCTTACTATAATATTCATATATAAAATTAGACAGAAACAAAAAAAATACTTTAGTTTTGTGAGTTTAAGAGTTTTTTATATAAAGATTTAAATCTTTCTAACACACTTTTTAATAATTTAAAATATATTACATAATAATATTAGTGAAGAGTTATTGTATATTAGTGAATAATAATATCACTAATAGAAGATTAACATTGATTATATTTGCAAAAATTAATACAGATTATTGTACTTTTCAATATTAAATATATTTAAATTATTTATTCAAATTAACATTGAATTTTATAAATACTAATTTATTATCATCAAAAAGATATTTACTAAATTTAATTTAAATATTATTAATGTTTTAATAATTTTTCTTAACATTTTTATATTCTTATAAACACTATATAACAAATATATGATTCGAATAGATTACTACCGTATTTTTGAATATATTCACATAATTTCATATGAATTTGCTTAAGGATTAAGAATTCAGAAAAGTCTTAATTATTATTTTTATTAAAACAAAAATTAATTTTTCATAAACTTTTCCTTTGATTCTGGAAAAATCTTTGAAACGAAAAAGAAGAACAAATAGAATTTAATAAATTTATAAATATTAAATAAGTTTTTCATAATTAACGAAGAATATTGATAGCTTATTAATCAATTAATTCAACTGGGATTATTGTTAGGGATAATCTTATTAATTTAATTTAATGCTGATGAACTTTAATAAAATAATACAATGCTAATCCAACTGTCATTAATGTTAAAATTCCAGTTATGATATAATAAATAAGTGTATATTTAAAATTATCTTCAATTTAATTAAATGCCAATTCTAAATTTTCTTAAAGAAATTAATCAAAAGCCAATTTAGCATTTGTAAAATGTCTACCAAACATTTAATTAAAATCAGCAGAATTTAATATGGAAAATGTATTCTCAAGATCTGAATCCATAATTCTATCTTCCAATTCATAGTTATAGGAGCTCATTAGATAATTTAAAATTTTTGTATAGATTCCAATGATTCCTTTATTATATAGATAAGTACAATTATCTTTAATATCAGGTGAAATGGGACAATAACGATCACAAATATCTTAAAAAAATAGTTGATTAAGTGTGTCAGCATTTTATGAATCAATATTAGGGTTATTGATCAAATTTTATATGATTTGAATTTAACTATGTTTAAAAGAATCTACTTGATCATAAAAATCAGTTAAATTTTGATAACGATCTTGTTTAAAATAATTTTAAGATTATAACATTATTTTCTAAGATATAGTTTCAGTTAAGGAATTGGAACTTAAAAGTATATTTTAACTCTTGATTCTAATTGCATTACTAATAATAGAATCAACTTAAATTGTGAAATAAAGGAATTCAGCACCCAATTTATATGAAGGCATAAGTTATTTTTATTTGTGAGAATTAAATAGGAATCCTCCTATATTCACAATCAGGATTACCAATAGTAAAACAAATAAAAATGCTGAGATTGAACACATATTAAAAGCTTACTATTAGATTCTTGAGGAAAGAAGAGTAGTCTTACTTTGTTTAGTGTTTGTTGAATTAATTTGCTATTCTTTATTCAAAGGTTAATAAATTATATGTATATAATCAGCTTTCTTCCAATTAATTGAATATTTATCATTTAAAATTTCTCTTACACTTTACAGTTTCTAAATTATTACATAGATATCTTTTTCATATAGTCGACAATTAAGTTGTAAAATTTTAATGTGAATCTTTAAGAGATCTATGAAGAACCATACTTATAAGATAAATAAACAGAATTGCAGAATAGTTTAAATGACAAATAAATTTAAAATTAATTAATCATTTAAATCTAATTCATCATAAAATTTATCGATTAAAGATCTAACTAACGATCTAAATAATTATGTACTATTTTCTAAATTTAATATTTCAAAAAGAGATTGCTAATAAAAGTAGTCATTAAAATTATTAAAGTCATAATCTTAATAATAGTCAATTAATTATCTAAAATACATAATTATTTTAGAATAATAAAGAGTGTAAGAAGCATTTATATCATCTGCTTGATTAATATAATATAGAGTAATATTTGAGGCTATTAAATTCTACTCTTATTCAATTTAATGAAATATGGTTTAGAATTCTGACATTTGTTGCAAATAATTATTCTTTTAAAATCTTGATTGAATAGAATTCAATAGATATGAACTTATTTGAATACCTTTAACTTTTGATAATTTATATAGAATATCATGAGAAGTCAGTTCACAATAAAAGCCATTAAATATATATGGAGCTTACATTTCAAGAAGCTATCTATTTCCATTATCCCTTTAATTACTTATAAATATAATATTAAGAATGTTGAATATCATGATGCTTAATATGATACAAGTGCCCAATAAAATGATAAGACTTAATTACAGAGGCCTAGCTTAAGATCGAGATTTCAATTTCAATAATTCGTGATTATGATTTTTTGATCTTCTTGCAATAGAAGCACCCGAGTTTATAGCATGGATTTCATTTTTTTAATCAATTTATTATTGGTTATTATTATTAGAAGATTATTATTCTTATAACTTATCAAGAACAGTTTTATTTTTAGAACATTACTATTAAAAATTTTAATGTTCATATCCTAACTCTTATTATAATTTGATGATTTTAAATTCATCCTCTAAATATTTAGAATCATCATTCATACTTTTATTTTTAATTAAATTAAAAGTGGCTCTTTATGAAAATGGAGCCAAAATTTATCTTGAAGATTCTTATTGTTAATCAAAAAATGATTAATCATATCTTCCTCTCATTAATGATATTTCAGGATATTATTATTACTTTTCATTTTCTTCTATTTTTACTTTTTAGAAACTTTCATCTTAAATAGAGCTAAGCATCAAATGACTTGATTTATTTAAATCAAACAATTCCACATTTTACATACTATTTTAAGAAAAAGTTTCACCATTTTCTTAATCATAAATAGAAACAATATCATTTATTTCTAAAGTGAATAAAGGTATTGATCTTTAATATCCAAGTATTAAATATTCTAAGTAACATTTAATTTAGAAATTTGTAGTTTGAATATTTTAATCGATGTATTATTACATTTTTTATTAATATGTTTCATCAAAAAGATCGCAATTAGGCTTTTCAGAATCAAGAAGATTGAGATTTAAATTTGATTTCTAATTTAATTACCCATTTTCAGGAGTATCAAATGTTGTCCATAAACCTGCATAAAATATTTGATGTTTATTTTTAGCTTTTGAACTTTACATTAATTTTGAGAATTATTATTTAATTGGATTTGCAATCTTTAAAATAATCTTTTCATCCTAATTTGCTTCATCTTATGCATTTCTATAGGCATTAATTAAATTAAATATTTTAGGTATTAATTAAAATATATACCCAGAAGTAAGATGATCTAACGTTATTGTTTTATCTATTGATTACATTAATTTAAACATTAGACTATTTACTCCCAATATTCTACCCTTATGATCAAAAAGCATAAAAAGACATTTTTCTTTTGTTTTTGAAAATGCAGCTGTTATAACATAATCATCATAACTAATAAAAAAGTTATCGATAGTAATATCTGCAGGGATAAAGAAATTACTTTTCCCTTTTAAAAATATTGTCCTACTCTTACCAAATAAAATACTGTGTCCTAATTTTTTAAATCTCTCTAAATATTGATCATGAACTGATGCTAAGAAATCAGGCATCAATTAATTTATATGTTTTATATCTCTAAAATCCATTTCATTCTCATATCCCCAAAATTTAGCTATTTATTATGCATTTAATTTAATTATTGATCCTTATGATTTAACAATACTAGTGTAAAGTAAACAAATTTTATTTTCCATGATATTTCCATTAAGCAATTTTCCTTCAATCAAAGTTTCTGATCGTAAAAGATCGCTCATTACCTTTTACATTCTTATTGCTTATTCGTAATCGTTAATAATGATTGCATAATATATTATCAGAATTAAAACTTCTAATATTGTTTTTGGTTCTTTTATTTATTCTATTTCATTACAATTATATAATCTCTATAATTAAAATTTACATTCCAATATTTTTTAACTCATTTAACAAGTAGTTTAGAAGAGCTTCTTTAAATTCGTTATTAATGAAATTAATTACTTCCAATAGTTTATTTTCTAATCCAACGTACTCAATATTAATGGTATTGATGTTTCTCTTATCTTGACTGCTTCATATATATCTTTTGTAGATAAAATGCGATCATCCTAATATTATCCCGCTTTCAAGAGAAGATTTATTCCTTCTTGGACTTTTCTTACTGAATTCCATAATTGTTTATGTTGACTCGGAAATGTTATTTGAAAAAACATTGAATGATCTTGAGGGATATTGTAGTATTGAATTAATCTGCATAAAGCTGTTAATGGAGCTTTGTGTATGCATAAAAAGTGAATTAAAGCTAACTCCATTATTTCATAATCTATTTTCTTCTTTTTATGTATTTAGATATTCTATTCGATAAAACATATCAATATTTCATTTTTATTTGAATCCTAATGTTATAATTTACAGTAAGCTTTATGTTATCTAAGTTTTAGATATTATTAAATATCTTGTGATTAATAAAACTCTTAACATTATATTAAGATTATATATTAATTCTATGAATCCATATCTGCGTTTCTATCATATAATTAAAATGATAATGCGTATGCTAGAGTTCCAATCAATATAGAAAAATAGAACATATTCTCTTCTGATCTATTCAATAGTATTATTGTATGAATTAGAACCAAAGCATAAAACAAAAAGTTATACTGAAACACTATTTTATTCAATTACAATTTGTAAGGTTTAAAAAGAATTATGTCCAAGCAAAGTGTGATTCCTTAAATATGCAGTAAAATTATTTAAACAATGTGAAATTCAAAATCAATATAACAAATAGTATCCAAAACAGCATTAATTACTGTCAATTAAGTAAATTTTCTAACAAAAGGATTACTATGAATAAATTTAGTGGAGCGATTAAAATATAGATTAAAAACTAGAATAAAAAAAAGAAGTAGGATTCCAAATATTGATATTCCAACATTTTCTGATGAACTTGATAGCATAGCTACTTAAGGTATATAAAATATATTCCATAAAAGGTTATTGTAATAGAAAACCAATTTAAATTTGAAAAAGCTAAGAATGAAGATTATAACATTAAATAATATTAGAAGTATTTTAAGCGTGTCTGATATCTCTTGATATAAAAAAGACAATATGACATAAGGAACATGTAATTTATAATCTGCATACTTCCATATATTCCATCCATCCATAGGAAATATGAAATGGAGTCTCAAAATAAATTAAAATAAAATTGCACTTTAAAATAGTGATTCTCCCAACTGAATTTTAGGAGATGAGGTCATTAAATCCAAATAATGTTCTATTAGCCTTTAAGTCATTTCCATCATAAGCCAAAAGATTAATTTATTAAAGCTAATTTAGCTATATACTTAATAATAAAATTAATATCAATTTATGAACAACGAACCAAACAACCAAGGTATACCATTTTAAATAATCACTTCTTTATATGCATTTGCAAATATCTCATAAACAATAAAAAAAACTCAATATGATTTTCTAAAAAATTATTAAATTTTCTACAATATTTTAGCTATTAAACAAATTTTAAACATCTTGTAAAACAAACTTTACTTATTATTCTCAAAACACTTCATCTTTAAAAAATAAAACTTTATAATAACATATATTAATTTTGCAAGCTTTTGCTAAATTTTATCTTTAAGATTAGGTCCTCTCCTATTCGTAACATTATTATTGTTCTTTGCATCTTGATTAATGATCTAAGTTTAAAATTTTTAAATGAAATATCTATATATTATCATAAAATAGAGGTATACTTTATGAAGCGAACAACTTTGAAGAAAATAATACTAAATATTTACACATTTTACTAGTATAATCAGATAAAATATAATATTAAAATTTCTCTCTCTGTCAAACTTGATTTGTGGCATGTTTTTTCCTTCTTTAAAGAATAGTGCTAACTGTTATCTATTATATTATAGAAGCATACATTCTATAATTTTGGTATTCCATTTTTATATGAATTTGAGAATGCCAAATATTTCGATTATTTAGATTCGCAGCCTAGTGATGATCTACTGCTTGACTAACTTCTGCTCTTGGTATTTGCACAACCCATGAAATATAAATAATAACTTAAAAAAACGAAAAATATTTGCTTAATTAAACCAACTAATAAACGGAGACTAAGATTCTGTAATAATTATTTTTTATATTTTCAATATAATATTAATATTTGAATTGATTCATAAAGAATCAAAACAAACATAGACAATTAGTTGATCTAATTTCAATTAAAATTTAAGGTAAATTACATACTTTTAATTCAATTGTAATAATATATTATTAAATATTGTTGCAATATTTAGCTAATTGCATTTATTTAATCTTGCAATTAATTAACTAATCCTTTTTTATCATTTTTTTTAAAACTATATATAAATAAAATCACACACCCTAGTCATTAACTTAAAAAATATAAGGAGTTTTCTAATTTAAATGAAAAAATTAAATACAAAATATATAATTCTTTTTATTTAATGTTAACTTCATTTATCATTTGATATCTTGAGTAATTAAATCTAAATTGACCAAAAAAATGTTTATTCTATTTTCAATCAATTCAATTTATTTTGTTATCGAAATCATGAACAAATTTTTGAAAAAATTGATTATATGCTAATTTAAACATATATAAAATTCAAATTTAAGGAGAAAATTAAATTCACTTCAATTTAATAGGCAAAGTCTTAATATTAATCATTAATAGATGGGTCCCTTATTGTTTTAACAACTCAATAATATTATGATCATGGATTCTATATATTTAATTTAAATTAATTGGTTTATCCCTTAGTTATGAAAGATAGAATTCATTGGAGCATTAATTTTAAATCTTTATTTTCTCTTGAGTGTTTATTAACACTTATTCATTTAATTTAAATTTATTTTAGAATTTTTAGATATTAATTGGAATATGAAAAAGTTCAGGTTTTTTACATCTAAATAAGAAAGAAAGAAAATATTATAAATATTAGACTGGAATGTAAATAATAGATTTTTTGGTAAAATTTGAATCTATAAAATATTTAATATAGTATTATTCATATATTATGAAAATAAAATTATCTTATAAAATTCTATTATAAATTTTCAGCCTTATTATAAACTTAAATTTTATTAGATTTCATCTGTGTCTTCGACCTAAGTTGCATTAAAATTATAAATAATTTCTCCAGTTACAACACAGGAAAATCCAATAATTTCTATAATAATGGCTCCAAGTCTAACATTTTCCCAATGATAATTTGAAGATGTGGTGGTTAAAGATATAATTAAAGATATGATCCAAATCATCATAATCTTGGCTACATCCACTAAAGCTCTAGTGACACAAGATAAGTATTTTGTAACTGTTTAACACATAGTATTGTAAACAGCTATGGATATTATTCCAAAAATTATAGCAAACTAAAGTAAAGCACTTTAATAAAATTATTGAAAATAATAATCAGCTCTTTCAAAATAGAATAAACCATTGTGTGGAACACAAACACTTTAAAGAGATTCAGGACATGTAGTAAAAGTCAAACATATACAAATTAATGTGTAAATGAATACACCCCACATTCCCTCATATCCAATAAGTTCTAATTGATGTATAAAAAATGTTTTATAAAATTTTTCTTCAACTGTATATTAAAATCCATAAAGTAAAATAGAAAATAACATTAAGAAAATTGAAACTACTTATTTTTTTATATCCTATCATACATTATATAATATACTTCTTTATTTTACTCTTCAGGGAATATAAATCCACTTAAACCCACAATTGCTACTCCAATTAATACTAATATACATCCTTAAATTTCTTTATTTGTATAAATTCTCTTTAACATCAATCTTGATAAGATAGCAGATGTGGCAATAATTCCACATGTCAATATAGAATTAACAGATGGTGGCAAAAAATTTAATGATATGTATATACATAATGCACCAATGCTGTCACAACATGCAGGCACAAGAATAAAAAATATGTTTATTCTCTGTAAACCTTTATCACAAGCTTCTTGATATTATTATTTATAAGAATCAGTTCTTTAAACATAAAAGAAAGCAAATAAACATAGCACTTCTGCTATAAACATAGTCAATGTCTACATAAAAGGATGATTGAAGACTCCATAAGTATCTTCATTATTAACAAAAACTATTTAACTATTCTACAAATTAAAGGCTTGTTAAAAATTGTTTCATTATTTACTTATTATTGCCAATGATCCAAAAAAAACTAAAGCTGCCAACAATATAGATTTTTAAGTTTTACTCAATTAAGTCATGTAAATTATATATATCTTTATTTTAAATTTGATTTTATGTAATTTCTTTATATATAAGCTGAAATTATGTCATCGGTTAAAAACTATTACGTAAATAAAACATTTATACATAATCATAGATAATAATACCTCATGTCCATTCTTTTAAAATTATAATTGAATAATGAAGATTAAAGTACATTAAAATTATTATTGATTAAACAAATCAAAAATTAGAATTTCTAATACTTTTCATCTGAAATCTTTTAATATTATATTAAAATTATAGATAAATAAATTTATTTAATTTAATTAATGAAACAATTGAGATTGAATTATAAACTATTGAATAATTTCTATGTATTCCTCAATTTCATTTTTTATATTCTTTCTTATGGAAGGATGACACAGATGACATAGATTAAATACATGAAAATTTAGATAAATATATTCATCAAGAGTAGGATATTATATTTTATTTTAAAAACTAAAATAAAACAAAAGTATTGGCAATGCATTAAAAAAATTGGTTAAATTTAAGTAATATTATCATCTGAATTTTATTTTTATATTATAAAATTGATTAAAGAAAATCTTCTTAATATAATTATGTTGTTTATTTACTAACTGAACCTTAATACTTAGAATCTGAATGTATTACTTAAACATTCCATAATTAAGATAGAGAAGTTCGAATATTTCTTAAAAAATACTCTTATTTTTTATGATGAATTGTTTTCTTAATAATAATTAATAAAAAAGAGATTTCTAAATCTATTTGATGTTTTGAGAGTTTAAATTATATGAATGATGAGTTAACTAATTTTTAGAGATAATAGATAACTTTGTGAAGAATTAATATTCGAATAATATTACATTAAGATTTTATCATAATAATTTTTTTCTATTTAAAAATTGGAGGAATATTTAGTTTATTTAAAATTGATTATGTAGTCTTGATAAAGACTGAGTAAAATAATGAGGTTGAGGATTTCTAATAATGATTGTATACATGATTATTTACTTAAATTATTATTTATTATAATAAATGTTGTGCTGTGGTAAAAATGGTAATACATAGGCATTAAGAAATAAAATGACTAGATTTAGATTTTCTGCTGAAGAAATTTAGGAATTACATAGAAGGTACATAAATATTATGTAAAAAAATAAGATTCTAGAGAATGACTAATGGATCTAATTTTTTAACTAGAAATCAATTTAGGGAAAATATGGGACTACTTGGTCTTGAGACGGTTTAAGTATTGAGTGATTGTTTATTTTAAATAATTGATGAAGATCAGGATGGTAAAATTTAATTTAATGAATTTCTTGCCTACTTTGATAAAATCACTTATGGTTCTCAAGATGAAAAAGCTGAGATATCTTATAAATTAATTGATCAGAATAGAAAAGGTTACTTCACATTAAGAGATTTCTAATAGACAATGTAAGCATTAATTGATTCATGGGTTGTTATGACAGGCACAGCCATAACAAATGAAATAAGAGATCATTTAGAGAAGAGGGTTGCATATATATTTACATAGATGGATAAAAACAATGATGAAAAAGTCTCATTTATAGAATACAAAGGCATATTAACAAGTGATCCTACTATATTAGATATATTTGAATTTTTAAGGAAAGGAATAACAATTTCTATTAAAGAAGCAACCTTAAAATAAGATTAAATTGTATTAAGCGAGTTTTATTTGATTAAAGATCAAACAGTAGACATATTTGAATTGATGATAGGATAAAAATAGAATAGAAATTCCACAATAACAGCACAAGCAAAACCTAATTTAATTTCAAGTTTAATGTTTTGTTAAAAGAAACTGTATTATATTTTATTTTTAACCATTTTTATAGTAGACCACATGCAAATAGTTAATTTGGGATACAATATTTAATGGGAGAAGAAGTTGATGCATTTTCATTAAGAATGTCAAGCACAATAAATGTTAATAAACCTTATAAATAAGGAGGAGCTTAGAATAATCAAATTATAAATTCTAATAATTAAGTTGGTCCATACATACATAGAGGAGACTAAGAAATTCCAATCAAAATTGATTATAACTTATAATCCAAGGAGAGTGAAGAAACTTTAGAGCCTGAATTAACTGATGGTTTAGAAAAGATTAATTATATTCCAGATGATTAAATTAAAGATAAATATAAAGAAGCTTTGATAAAGATTCATGATTTAAAATAAAAAACACAATAATCGTTGGATAGATTAGAAAAAACATATTAAAAGAAATTAGAAGAATTTAATATTAAAAAGAAATAAGATTAAGAGTTGGCTGAAAAAAGAAGGGTTACTATAGCAAATATTAATAAAAAGAGAAAAACTGCCTTGTCTGTATAGTTTGGTCATTAGAATTGGAATCTTGTATTAAATATGATGATTGGGATATAAATGGCTGTCAAATCTGTCAATGCATTAAGTGATTATGAAGTTAATTTGAAAGACTTTAAATTAAAATATTATTTTGAACTTATGCCTAAAAGAACTGGTAATGAAAAAGCAACTTTTAAAGTCTGTAAATTTTTTGATTATGCTCCTCAAGTATTTAATCATATAAGAAAAATGTTTTATATTGATAATGATAATTATTTAAGTAGCATAGGGCCTGAAACATTATTATCAAGTATATTAAAAGGAGATCTAAGTACATTATCAGAATTAACATCAACAGGTAAGAGTGGAAGCTTTTTCTACTATTCTTAAGATGGCATCTATACATTGAAAACTATTTCAAAAACAGAGTTCACTTTTATGAGACGTATTTTACATAATTACTTTAAACATCTTAAAGATTTTAGACAATCTTTGATAATCAAATTGTTTGGAATGCATAAAATCATATTAGATGATAAAAAAATACATTTTGTCATTATGAGTAATGTATTTAAAACATCACATGAAATTAATATAAGATATGATATTAAGGGAAGTCTTCATCAAAGAAAAACTCCAAATAATGTTGACTATACTGTTGCAAGAAAAGATTTGAACTTTTTAGAATCTCATGAAAAAATAAATATAAGAATAGATAAATAAAGCGAATTACTTGCATAATTATATAGAGATGCGGATTTCTTTGCTTAAAATAATATTATAGATTATAGTTTACTTTTTGGAATTCATGAAATTAATACACTTTAAGCATCTTCGGGCACAGAGTTGTTTTAGGAAGTAGAATCAGAAGACATTTCTATAATTCAATCCAAAAACGGTGATAAAATATATTTCTTTGGAATTATTGATATATTGACAAATTTTAAGTATAAATCATAATTCTATTAATCTAAAGCACTAAAAAGAAGATAGAATATTGTTGTAAAAGATGCTTTTAAGGTCCTGATATTTCTGCTATTCCTCCACATTAATATGCGGAAAGATTTAAGAGATTTATAACCAATATGTTTAGAAACAACATCTGACTAAAAATATTTTTCTCAATTATGTTCTTTTTTAATTAATTAACCCTGCATTTTTAAAAAATTCTATCAAATTTAATTAATAAAAATTCATCATATTTTGATAACTCAAAATTGATTCTGCCAATATTTGATTAATAACTTTAAATTTCTTTTATTAAAAAATTGTGTAGAATGCTGTACTATTTTAGATTAGAATTTATTTTGTTATTTTTTTAATATTTTTGGTTATTTCATCTATGCTTTATTTAAAGGATAAAAAAAATATACATAATAATTTAAAATTTTACTCTTAAAAAATTGATATCAATTTTACTTAAACTAATTACAAATTCAAAAATAAACTTATATGTTAATTAGGAATATCAATTATTTTAATATAATTAGGTATTATAAGGACAAAAGAAAAAGGTTTATTGAATTTCAAAAATGAGACATTAATTTATCCTAAGGCAAATATCTGGTCATGAAAGAGCTTTGATCTTTATTTAGATATAGATTGAAACTTATACTTTTTAAAATCTAATTATCTTTTGAAAAAATAGTCAAATTATTGAACTAAAAAGACCTCAGATGTATGCAAAAACATTAATTAATCATATTTATTATGATATTTAAAATAATAATAAAAATATTGAATAACATTTATATATTTGAATAACATAAAAAATAGATGAATAAAATCTTGAATATTAAACAAATAGGATAAATTTATTTATGACAAATCATTAAAAAGGTGAGTATTGATATCATAATAATTATGTTTTAGTGTACAAATAATTTGTTCCAAAAGGCAAACTAATATTTTATTTATTTTCAAGGAAACAATGCGAAGATGGTTGCTTGCCAAATTTGTTTCTTAAATAAATCTCAATATTAAAACTATTTACAGTGAAGGTTTTTCTTTCAGTATAATCTATATGCTGAAATAAAAGCAAGAAATATATTAACTTTTATAAAAAAATATAATTCAGAAGAATAAGCAGACTTTAAATTTGATAATTAGTGTCTAAGTCTTATAAGAATTTATTTGAAATGGATAAAAAAATAGGATTCGTATTTTCAAAATTATAGATTGTCAATTAAATTAAATAGCACATTAAAAATGATTTTAGATCTTCATTCTTTAAATATGATTGTCTAAATTAAAAAAAGTATTTATATTTGAGGAAATAGAAGACTAGAATTTAAACAACAGGCAATAAAGATGAAAAGATTCAAATATTGGAGAATTTATTGTAGACATAGAGATTTCAGTTAATGAGAAAGGAATTAATAAATTAGAAAAGAGCAATCTTGATTCTTAAAATAAGATGAAGTTTATTTATATATTTTAATTGATTCTTTATATAGAATAATATTTTAGCCTTCATTAATTGTATATATATTTAAAAACCTTGATATTTTTATTCTTACAAATAATATAAAGATTGTATTACTATTTAAGCACAAGTTTATATGTTTTTTTAAACTGATTAAAAATGGCTTAGTTTATTTAGAATTTAATTGTTTAATGAGTTCGAGGTACCATAAATAAGATTAGAAATTCGACAAGGAGTTCTTGGCTATTGTAGATGCGTTTGGAGGCAAAAATTGCACTAGTTGGACTTAGGTTGCTAGAAAATTTGAATTACAAACAGGAGAAAAGGTATAGAAGGCAAATACTTTACGATATCGTTGGGAATAATTAACAGGATATTCAGAGAATTTTACAAAAGAACAATAAATATAATTGATAGAGAGTGATATAAAATCAAGAGGAGTCAAAAGATAAGGTTTGAATGATTTCTATTAATTAACAGGAATAAAGTAATTAAAATGAAATAGATTTTAGATTATACAAAGGAAGATTTTGTAGAATATCTTCATAACATATCAAATAAGCAATCTAATCAATTGATGAAGTGTTTGCAAAGGAAAGAAAACATAGGAGATGTGGAAAGAAAGATGCTGAATTCAGATTAAAATTGTCACATCTAAGCATTTATATATTATTGAGAGCTAAAGATACATTGAATTCTGATGGATTTAAGCAAAAGTATAAAGGATTAGATTAATTTGAATAATATCTTTGTGAATAATTGATAGAAGCATCAGATGTGTGTGAAAGATTGTTTTTGATGCATGCTCGTGTATTTTAATCTGATAGAGTGGATAGATATTAAGCTTATATGAAAGTAATAAACAGAAATTAGTACAGAAAATTAATGTTTTATATAGAATATTTAGATATTTTGAGAAAAATAAGTGTTGAATAATGTACAAATGATACTATGGTATCTCACCCATTAATACTCAGAAATATAAAAATGAATAAAGAAACTTTAATATATAAGAATCTGATTTTAGAAAATGATTGGAGCTAAAAATATTAATGGTTTAATGAATGCACTTTAACATCATTTTAAGAAGAAGAATATTCTTTATTACTGAAATCTAATAATAGAAAATCGAGACCAAAAAGTTCATAATGTAGTATTGATCCTTCTGAAGTTGATGATTAAAGATCTAATAAAAAGATAGAAATCAATAATTTATAGTTTGATTTCATTCCTAAACATTGTAATACTGTATATGCTAAAATCAATTCTGCAAAAGCAAATAGTAAAAATGAAAAAGAGTATAGGAAATTCAGAGGTCATTTTATTAAACCTGGAGATACTAGAACAGATACCAGATACACAAAGATCTTCACTTGTGATGATGATTCAGAGTATGATGCTGATTAAAACGAATAAGAGGCATAATTATAAGCTTCTTCAAGATAAGAGAAATTATAAACCCTTTATAATGAAGCATTTATTACAGTTCCTAATAAGAAAAAATAAAATTTAAATTTGTAAGACATAACTTAGAATATTCAATGATGTAATTTTATACAATTAAAAATAATATAATCAAAGTTTTCATTAATTTTTTCTACCGTTTAGAATTTCTTCTCTTATTTTTATAATTCTCTCTTAAGTACTCATTCTCTCTTTTTATTTATTCTTATTTTTCCCATTTTCTTTGTTTATTTCTATCTTATCTATCATACTTTAAGCATCTCTTGATATACCTTTACAATTTTATTAAAATATATACTTCTATATAGAAATTGATTATCTTTCAAACACTATTCAATTCTTTCATTAACCTATTCTAATTCATTTAATTTTAAAATAATTCTGTAAATCTCTTTTTCATTTTAATTTTAAAGTTAATTATAATGAGTCTAATTATATTCTTATATTTACTTTAGCATTCTTTCTTGCCCTTTTAGTTTCCTCTTTCTTATTTTATAAATAAATCTCTTGGAATTTATTCCCAATAATTGCCACAGGAAGTGAAAGCAATAAAACTCCAAAAATCAAACTCAACACTCCTATAAACTTTCCTAATAAAGATTTTGGAACATAATCTCCATATCCTACTGTTGTTATTGTAATGATTGCCCACCAGATTGCCTAAGGTATATTTTAAATTTAACTATCATCTACAAACTCTTTTTCGGCAAAGTACATAAAACTAGATATCAATATAACGCCTCAATACTTAGATTTAATTAATACATATCATAGTGAAAAATAACAGTAAAGAAAGTGCCTACATACTTTCTGATAATCCTCTTATTAATATCTAACTTAGATATCTATTGTCTTACCTTCACTCCTAAAGAAAAAGTTTCAAATTTAAATATCCTAATTAAACGAAGAACAATTAACATTCTTAATACCTTTATTCTTGGATCCACCTATATATCAATTAGATTCAATATTTATTCTATTATAGAATAAATTAAAGCAAATATATCTACTAGATTAAAAGGTTCTTTATTAGTTACATTTTTACTTTTAATAAATTCAATTAATGTTTCATCAAATGCATTATAAGATGCAACTCTTAATATATATTCGATAAAAAAATAACTACTGACTCCTGAATTGGAAGTTACCCAAATGTCAATTATTCCTAATTCCTTTTCTGTCTCTAAAATTAATAAAATAATATCTAATGAGATTATCAAGATTGATAAAACTGATAAGAAAAATGCCTAACATATTTATTCACTTACTAATTTATTGCATTCATAATCATTTAGAATTAAGTAAATTTTTTATTAAATTTACTTTTACTTCTTTGATGAATACTCTCCTGAAACTGTTTAACCTATTTAAGCCATAGACTTCCCAGATTTTATAGTTTTATATGATTAATCATCTGAGAGTTAATTCATTATTTTCTATTCCCTTCAAAATATTAATAATAATAAATTCTTACTGTATACAAATAATTTTGCTTTTTTCAAGATCATAAAAATAATCAATTCATTTTATATTTCAAATACTTTCGACTAAAAATACTTATACCAATAAATTTTTAAAATTCAACTTTGATTACTAAATATATAAAATAATATCATTAGAATAATTAAATACAAAACTCCCTCATTTAGTCATCTTAAATCGATATCAATATTTATTTATGCTTTTTATTTTAATTTTCAAACTCTATTATTGCATCCTTCAACGAAATAGCTATTCTATTTAGTACAAAATTTTAAGTTTCATTCTAATAAAATATTGCCTAAGGTATCGCTAATAATGGGATACATATTGATTCAACTTTTAATTCATCATTGCATATTTATAATCTAAAATTTTTAATTAAAATGTTTACATTTTTGAAAAAAAATACTTTAATTTCTCTGCTCTTGGCATTCTTTTATCTATTGGACCTATGTAAGTTAAAACATATTTTATATTCATCTCTTCTAACTTATAACCCTTAGAAAGAATCCATCTCTTTCCTCTATTTACTTATTGTTTTATATCTTATTCAAGAGCTGACCCACCCTTTTGGATGATATTTCCACTTGCTCCAAAGTGTGGATTATTTTAATTCACTGGATTTAAAAGTACTTCCACATTTTTTACTTCAGTAATGTATAATTTCGTTGTTTTAACATATTCGGAAGATTAAAACGTTTTTTAAAATCCATAAAGAATATCATCATGAAAGCATGGTATAATTATCTCCATCTGACAATTAGGTTTCAATAATGATTAAACATCACAAAATGATTTCTTATATTAAAATGCCCAAACCTTTGGTTCAAAATTCTTATCATGTGAACATAAAATTGGAATAGCTATTTTTGCAAACCCCAATTCATTTGCCTTCATAACTCTATAATATATCTTATTCAAATTACATATTTTTTATAGATTATAATATTTATTATTCATTAAAATCCTATGGCTCTACTAGGACTAATAAGCTTTATATCTTATTCTTTTCCTTTAATTCATAACTCTTAATACAATTCACATAACCTATAGGGAATCTTGTTTCCTCTAGATGTTCTTCCTATTTTTCTTACTATTGCATAGCTAAAAACTCAGTAAAATCTAAAGTCAATGGTTATTTCACTTTCTTGTTATTTAACAATTTTGGTTATTCAACCTATTCATTACTTTATTTTTTTTATTTCTCCTTTTCCTTTAGCTTTTTAAAAGCTTTTTCAATCTTTTATTATCCACATTTCTTAATAATTTCTGAAGAAATGCCTGGATCTTTTAATAACATTGGATTAGTAGGAAGCACTATTGCATCGAGGTTCTCTAGATCAATTATTTTACTCTTTAGTATATTAACATTTAATTTGCCAATTTTAACTATGGAGGTTGATAATTACATAGAAAATAAATATTAAAATTATTATTATAATGTACAATAATAATTATATTTTTAAGCATGCTTTTTACATTAATTATTCATTTTCTATATATTTAATTCTAGTTTATTTTTTTCAATTTTAGTTCAACAATATGTTGCAAGGCCAACTTTTTTCCATTTTTTATATGTATATTATTGAATTAAATTAATTAAAAAGTTAATTCTTGAGAATATCTTTATTGTCAAATAAATATATAATCATTATAAACAAAAAGTTAATTAGATTATATATAGAATCTTTAAATGTGATAAACGAAATTTAGGAATGAAAAAGCACATTGATTATTAATAATATCTTAAATGCAAATCGAAGATCATTTCTTAGATTTTTTTTACTTCTCATAAGTTTCTCTCAATTTTCTATCATTTCTTTAGATGTTTTCTAATATCTCCTTATTTTTTTATGCTAATGGTATATCACCAGATTTCAAAGCTTAAAGATCTGAACGATTTTTATGATCACTTTCTAATGGTTGTTTATCCATTTTTATTTTATGTGGAACAACATATCTATAGTCCCAATATCTCACATTATCAAAATTGATGAAACCAATATATGTTCCATACAAAGTTGATACCTTTTAACCTTTTTAGTTTACATCAGCTTAAAAGAAATCAGATGTTCTTTAATATGAAAAAGGGCTTACTTCTTTTTAACTTTGCCTATATCAATGATACACGAAAGTCCATTAGCTTTGTCAGAGAATGAAATTTTGTTTATGGATTCTTATCTTAATTAACCAAAAAATGTGCCACTATACAATTCATTGGGGAAATCAAAATCAATTTTTTAACCGTCATTAAATTCTATTGATCTTTTACCTTTATTAATAATCTAAAATAATATTATATATATTTACTGTAACTGAATTTAATCCTGCTCTGCCTTCAACTAAATAATATCCATAATATTTGTATTTTTTATTAGGACCATAAACTAAGAAATAACTAACAGGAGGATGATGCATAATTTATTCGCAATAGACTTATGTTCCATCATTATAATTGGCTTGAAGTGTTTCTCCCAATATTGGATTAAGCTTGATAAAATATTTAAAAATACTGGTTTTAAAAACGTATTAGTCCAAAAAAATGAGGATAAGGTAGCTGTAATAACAAGTTTGAATCTTTCTAAGAAATCTGGTGTCATTGTGGCTTTCGTTATATATAATGGAAAAACAGAAGCTAATTAATAAATAAATGATAGTACTTCCATGAACTGATGTTTCCAAAGCAGTTTTAGGGATCATAACTCTGATAGGGAAACTGACTTTAGTTAAATTCAAAGATCCTGATAATATTTTCTTTCCAATTTATTTTACCATCTCCTTTCCAACACTTCTTGCTTTGGTAACAACTTTCTTATCAGCACAAATTCTCCCTCCCTTTTCATATCCCTCAGGATGACGAATTTCTTCATCATTAGGAAAATATTTAAAATTGAGCATCAATTATAGAATGTCATCTCCTGGAATATCATGATATCCAACATATTCCAATTTATCTGGATCAGCTATTCCTTCATTTTCTTTATCTTATTCTTGCACTTAGGCTATTGGATCAAATCCTTTAGCTTCTAATTCTTTATCTTCATTTGTAACAACCTACGTTTCATCCTATTAAAATCACTTAATTAAATTACATCAACAAAATCACTTTCATCCTTATCCTCTTGTTATCCTGAATTAGATTCAGGCTTCTTCTTTTTGAACCAACTAAACATAAACTATATATTTTAATATACAATAATTTATTATCAATAAATTGTATTTAATGTCTTAATTTTCATTCTAAAGCTTTGCTTACTTTCTATTCTATTCTTATCTTATAAAATCATAAATAAAAAAATAATAATAATATTATCCAATCAAATTTTATAATTTTGGATATATGATATTAATCAAAAAGATACCAAATATAACAGTATTTCTTTGAATCTATTTCTTAAATCCTTTATAAGCTATCCTAAACATACTTATATCTTTTTTGTTAATAAGTTTTAAATATTCCATTTCAAAATCAATTAGATTTTTTAAGGTGGCTTTTTTATGTAAGATTTGAACCTCTTTACCCTATCATCTTCTCTTCTCCCTATTCTATAATAAAATCGTTATATCCTTAATTGAAATCCATAATTATCCCCATAATTAATCGAAAGAGCATCTCAAATATCATTTAAATTCTTTGTAATGAAAAATTAATTTTTTAGTATAAAATCAAATGATGTAATATTTGATATCATTATAGTAAATTTTACTAAGTAATTAATTTAGGCAACCCTTCCTTAATATTCTCTTATTTAAAGTATTTCAATAATGAAATACCTTTATTTCTGATAAACCCAATGAACTTCAGTTTTCTTGTTAAATTTCCTCAATTAAAGGATAATTAATTTTATTACAAAGATTTTTAAATGACTTACTTATTAATTTGAATGATAATTAGACATTAATAAATTAAACAATTTCTTGAGAAAAAAAAAACAAACATACTTTTTTAAATAATCTGTAATTAAATAAATTAAGATGAAATAATTTATATTTATATTATTTTATTAGAATCATAAACTAATAAAAACAAAGATTCAGTTTATTTAAAATTTTATATGTTTTTACATGAAATAAGTTTGGATAATAAAATAAATCATTATTCAGATTTATTAAAACTAATGTATTCTTAATATTGCTTTTATGTTAGTGATGGTTTAACTTTATTTATGGCTAATTCAAAGTCTTCTTTTCTAACTGGCCTGATATTTTAAGCAGACATAACAACTATAGCATTTTTATCATCTCTTAGGGGTTGCATACAAGCTTCTTTCACAACTGCTTTAATATCACTTGCAGAATAACCTAATTAATTTATTTTTAATATAATACCAGACAATTTTTCACATATTTTCTCAAAAGTTGGATCCAATAATGAATGATTAACTTTAGACATAAGGGATTTAACTAAACCTAATCTAGCTTTCTAATCTGGCTAGTCAATTAGAATTTTAACAGTCTAATTAATTTTTGTTCATTACAAATCGTCTTAGAACAGCTCCATCAATATCTTAAGGTCTATTAGTAGCTGCTATTAAGAAAATTCGATCCTGATCAGTAGTTTGCATTCCATCAAATGAAACCAAAAATTCTGTTTTTAATCTTCGACTAGCTTCATGCTCTTCACTTGATCTACAAGATAGAATTGAATCGATTTCATCTATAAATATTACCTACATAAATAATTGAATTACAGATGGTTAAAACTGAAATGCTACCTTAAATAAAGTCTTCATTAATTTTTCACCTTCACCTAGATGTTTTTACACTAATGTTGAAGCACTAACATTGAAGAAACAACATTTAATTTAATTAGCAACAGCTTTTGCTAAAAGAGTCTTTCCATTTCCAGGGGGTCCATAAAATAAAATACCTAAATATTTTTATATTATATATACCTTTAGGAGGTGCACGAATGCCTGTAAAAATATCAGGCCTTAAATTTGGTAAAACAATAACTTCCTCTAATTAATTTTTTATGCTTTCCAATCCTATAATCTAGTCAAATGTAACATCACATTTTCTAATCATAGCTGTCTCTATTATTTATTTACTATATGGATCTTATGAAGCCTTTTTAAAAAAAATTAGTTTACTAAATTTTATTAAAGTTGATCAATTTTTTGAGAACAAATTTCTGCTGTACTTATTGCTTTTGTTAATTCTTATAATTCTTTAACATGTTCTTCCTTGCTTTACTCTAAATATTTATTAAGTCTTACTTTTTTATTTGATTACGGGTAATAATACTTAAGAACTGTTTACCAAAACAACTTTAGCCATTGAATATTATTGATTCTAAAAATACTTCATGCCTTATTCAATCATTATATAAGCATTCTAAACTAATTATTTTTCATCTATTTTTTGATTCTATACTTCTTTTTTTATTTTGCAATTTTAAAATGGTGATCTAGATTTATTTTTTGACTTCTTTTCACCATTTACAGCTTATTTTATTGAATTCCACATTCAGATAAATATAATATAAAAAATATTAATTATAAATAGATTCTAACTTTTATCATTATCATAATTTCTGTATACAATTTCTATTCATAATAAATTTATTAAGTTTATATTAAATCTATACATTTATAATAAGTTCCTAAATCAATTTTATATATTCTCTATTTTATTTTTAGAAATAAAATTTGTCTATCAACTCTTAAATTCTTTTAATCATATATAAAAATAAGAGTTTCGAATTATTTTAAATCAATCTTTGAATTTTAAATTAATAATATACATATAAAATATTACTATTATTTTATGAATAAATATTGCATATTTAAATTATTTTTTAAGTATCTTATAGCTAAATTTTTAAATTTCTATTTTTTAATTAATGTAATCCTGTTTTATTTAATATTTAAATTGATAAGAAATTGTTAAACTTATTGATTTAAGTATCTTTAATAATTTCTTAAGACTTATTACAGATATAAATATTTATATAAATTCTGTTTGATAATAAAATAGAAAATATTAAAATTAACAATTTTCTTTTTCTTTCTTTCTTAAAGAAAAGAAAATGTATTGAAAATTAGATGATAAATATTAACTAATAATCAATAAAGTCCAGATTTTTGTGGAGGCAACCATTAAACAACCCTGATTTGTACATCCTTATGTAGCCTTAAAAAAATTAAGAAATTGATTACTTGCTTAAAAGCAAATCTTTAAACTAAGGTATTTTACACTTCAATAAGTAAACTGTTTTGAATAATTCAAATTATTCATCTTATGATAATTATGTTAAATTTTAATCTACATTATAAATTAATTCTTCTGCTTTAGCTTGAAGTGCTTTAACAAATTCATGACATTAATTTGGAACTTTTATTGTGATCATATCATACTCTTTTAATTTGACTTAAATTTCTGATAAATTAGGTTTGCTATCATAATGTTATTAACTTAACTTAAAATTTTGATATATATATATACATTGGTAGTATAAATGTCTTCAATATCTTTAAAAATAGCTAAGATTTCAGCATTCCATTATTATAATTTAGTGATTTACTATCTAAGTTCAGTTAACTTTGGAAGAGAGAATTTGATATCAGTTTAAAGCATATGATGTTTGATTTCTTTTTCAAATTGAGTTGCTAACTATTCATATTATTCAAATGTTAATTATGATCTTAATTGTTATTATAATTAATTATTAAGATCAGCTTAAACTCTAAGCATTTAGATAGTTTTTATAATTTGATGATCTATTTCTGAGAGCTATTCTGGATATCTTTCTTTAATAAATTAATATAATTATTCTGTTTTTTCTTATTATTATTTTTTTAGTTATTTAGTCTTAAAAGTAGCCTTACTTTGTAATAATTCATTTGCAGTATTTAAAAATTCTTTTTAACTTATAAGAGATAATAATTGTTTTGATTATGGTAATTATATAGGTAGCCATTCACTTTCAGCATAGAGTGCAATCAATTAAGTAAGATTAAGATTTTTATGGTCCTGATATCTTAGTCTCCAATCATCAACTCTTTGTTCTAATATTTCGAGTAACTCTAATTCAACCAACTATGCAGGTAATTTTTAACCAATTTTAATAAATTCTTTAAATTCTTCAACGGTTGGCAATAAAAACTAACTATAAATATATTCTCCAGAGTTAGGAAGAATATTTTTTTCAAATTATGATTTATGTTTTTAATATTCTTCATACAAATCACTTGATTGATCAATATATTGTTCCCATAAATTTTCATTTAGAATTAAAAATTGAATATTGTTTTTTTTAAGACATACTAATATTAAATATTATATATACTTCTGCAATTATATTTGTCTTACTATTGCTCTCTTTGTTTTTTAATTCCCATGCATTCATAATGATACCATTCTTCGCAATTATCACAAAATATCATAAATTTAACTTATTACTATAATTTTGTATGATAATTGTAAAATTATTCAACATTTTTTTCATGCAAACTTTTTAATATTTAAAATTCTGTAATGGCTGATTCTCCTCCCTATCTACATGTACAATATATTTCATCTTAACTGTAAAGATTTAATAACTCTTAAGATGAGTTTTTAACTTAATCTAAAAAGTTGGAACTATTATATTCCACCTCTAAATTGGAAGAAGCTTTTCTATTGAATCCTTTCTTGTAACTTCTTTTTTGCATAATTGGTTTTTTTAGTGCTTGCATAACAGAATCAGAAATTATACCATCATTAGGTGAAGATTTAAAAGCTTTTGCCAAAGGAACATTAGCATCATAAAATGCTATATTATCATCTCTCATTAATTTTGATACTTATTTAACTCTTTTTGAATATTTTATCGACTAACTTTCTTAATCATAGGTAGGTTATGATTCTTCTTAAGATTTATTTTTTATTTTATTAAGACTTTTTTATACTTTTTTTTTTATTTTAGATTAAGTTGAAACAATTGAATTTTATTATTATTATTATTATATAAGTTATTGCGTAGATTATTATTATTATTGTTATAATAATTATTATTACTAAGCAGATTTAGACATCTTAAATTCTTAAGGTTACAATTATTCTAGATATTCAAGAAAAGGTTTCAATTTTTATATCATTATTATATTTTTAAGTCTTGGAATATCGTTTATCATCTCTGATGCCATTTGCATCCAATTATTTATGACTCTAAATTTTTTAGCCATTACATAAAATTATGGCATAAAGACTTCAGAATAATAAGATACTTCTTTCACACTTAACACAGATAAAGCTATCTATGCTTATTTACTTATCGTAACTAATTTCTCAATAGAACATATTAATTCTTGACTTATATAGTTTTTTTCAATTCCCTAAAGAACGAGACATAGTAACTCAGGAACTTTAAAATAATAAAGTAAATCCCCAGTCAATGAATACGGTTCTTATATAGATTCTGAATCCTTTCCCTTTCTTTTCTTTTTCTACTGTTAATCATTTAAATTTATAACTTAAGATTACCATAATTGATATTAATAAATCCAATCTTCAATTTGCTTATTGATATCCTCATTTTAAACTTCCTTTTGATATTCTTTTAATCTTTGAATTCTTATAGGTTACAATCTCTTCAACTTATTTTCATCCAATTAAGATAACTATCCCAAATAACTATTAATAGTATTCTAAAAATTCAAAAAGAAATTTTAAGCCATTTTAGAAAGCTTCATGCCATCCTTCTTTTTTTTATTTTAAGGATTATCAGCATAAATTGCCATCATTTCTTCTCTCAATTATTTTATTGATTCATCATTTTATAAAGCTTATAAAATAGAATCAAATAATGGATCTGATGTAGCAATAGTAGATAATATCCAACTTACTTTTTAATTAGATGCATGTAGATTAGACAATTCTTTAATTAAAAGTTCATCTACTGGTAATTTCTAAGATTCATCTAAAAGAGTTTTTATTTATTCTTAGTTCTATTTTTGAATAGCTTCTTTTGCATCCTTATTCCATTTTTCAGTATGCTAAATTAATGCTTAAATTATTTAAAGATCCTTAGATCCACTTAAAAATGGAGATTGAAACTTTTATAATTTTTCAATTTAATCTTAAGTATGTTAAGTGCCATTTCTCTATATATATATTTTGCATATAGTCTCTATACCATCAATTTATTAATTCTAATCATCATTGACTCTTAAAGTTTATTTAATCATATAAACTTATGCATGCCAATCTAATATCTACACTATTATCTCTCTAACTTTTGTCATCAAAGCCTATTCTTATCTATATCTTAATCCTTCCTTGAATAGTTCCCATAATTTATAAAATGGTTTATTCTAATTATTTTTTCTTGTTGATTAAACTTACTTAGAATCAATCAAAATAATTAATTATTCTTTCCAACTTTGCATTCTCTCTGAAATCGATTCGATCTCTTAAACCTTTTCTGGATCTAATTGATTAATTATATCTTAAGTAGGATAAAAAAGTGTATTAGGATACTATTACAATTCAAAATTTTCATCATATACATCAATGAATGAGATGCTTTAATGATAACTTATAATTTCATCAGCTAATTAATCCCATTCTAATACTCTTAATGTTTAGTTTTAAAGAAGTTTCAATTCATCATTAATTATTCCTCTACTTAAGAGCATTAAAATTTATTGATTAGCATTTTGATGTTACCTTTCTGACATTTTTTATTTAATTTAATCCAATATTTAAGAATAATCTATCATACTTTATAATCTTTCTTGAACATCTAAATAGAAAGGACAATCTAAGACTTCACCTAATAATTTTTATTACATTTCAGGATCATCTATTTATTATTTTGCTTTCTCATTTAATTCCAAAGCCTATTAATATAATTCATTAAAGTAATCAAATTCATCACAAGTTACAATTAATTTTAATATCTATTAATTAAATATTCCTGCTTAAGATAGTGTCATTTTTTCTGTTTTTTCTCCTTAATTTGATATGTATTATCCTAATCTTGTTTTAGTTTATTAAATTTTAGTAAATTTACTTATCTTTTCAACTAAATCTAAAACAAACTCATATAATCTTTTATGTAAAGATTCGAAAGCTTTTATTTCAATTGGAAGTTACTTATATTCCTAATTATAATTAGCAAGTATCTTTAATTAAATTTTTTAAGAGTTAGATTTACCTACAAGAATTTCAAATATTTCATCAAAATTATCATTATCTTCAACAGGAATTGGTAATTTTAATAATTTTTGATAAAATGTTTCAGATTTCTATACTTGATCTCTTAATTATTATATTTCTGGAGTGATTATAGGAATTGATTCCTCGAATTTTTCTAAGCTTTATCTTAATTTTTCTAAAGTTTATTTTTCTTTTAATAATTTATTTATTTATCTTTAAATTTATATTGATGTCGAATGAATTAATTTTATTGATTCAGGAACTTCATATTTTAGTTACTATCCTTATTCCAACAATGTCTACAATTAAGCCAAATGCACTTTTTATTTGCTATTTATCATATCCATAAGGTCTTATTTCCATTTATTTTATTGCATCATTTTATCTTCATTCAATTTGCTAATATACAATTCAATTTTTTCATTCATATATTCATCTGTGAATTATAATGAATGTTTATGTTTATATTAATTATAAACTAATAAACTTGGAAATAACAAATAAAACTTTGCTTTTATTACATTATAATCCATTGTCTTTAAAAACATTAAAGCTCTTTCATTTACTTGTTCTTAAGTGATTGATAAACCGCTTAAAATCAATCCATCACCACTAAATCCCTTGCTTTTCTTTTTTGGATCCTCTGGCGTTTATTCGTCAACTTAGTTCAAAATTAAGGATTAAGCAAATAGTAGATAATCATCTATGTTCTAGAGTCTCTCAATTTTTTCTGTTTAAAATATCAAACTTTATCTCTTAAGATAATAATTCATTTTTACATGCTTAATAAATTTTTCCAAAGTCTTTTCTGGCTTTTCAGGAACAATCGCTTAACATTTCTCATCCACTATAATCATTCTCTTAGAATGTAAGAATCTATTCTATTGATGAACCTCCTGAAGCTTTCCATCATTTTGTTCAACCTCCATAGCATCATCCATAAAACTCATTATCTCTTTATATCTATATTTTTATGAATGATTAGAATTAGCAATATCAAATATAAACGCACATAATTTTATCATAAATAAGATATAAACAATCCTCAGACCCTCAATATTTGTAAAGACTAACCAAACTAGATAATAGACTAAAATGCAATCAATCGAATTAAATCTCTCAGCCTTTTTCTAAATATTAAATTGGAATCTTACCATTCTATTTCTCCATAATTACTTTTAAAATAAAAATTGAAATCTATTTCAATTCATTATATACTAAATCTTTTCCTAAACTTACTTCAGATCATAAATATAAATTTTTTTTTTTTTTCATTCTATTCATATAAGAATCGTGAATTTTTTAAATAATAATGAAGTTCAGAATTTGTATTAACGAGATTTATTTGAAAGCTATCAATAAAATAAGTTTTAAATTATTAGAAGATAAGTGATAGGGATTTCTTAAAAAATTAAGAAATATACTTATAATCACTTAGTGTTTTACAATAGACATTTATTATGTTCTAAAGAATTTAAAATTCATTATCAGAAACTTGAATCTTTTAAAATTTAAGTTCTATTATTGTTATACTTATAATTATAATTATAATTTTAATATATTTTTATATTTTAAATATTAATAAATTTCTCTTTTGAATATATAAATCAATTATCATAATTATATGAATTTTATTCTATTTTTTAGGAAACCTCATTAAATTTTTAAAGAAGGATTCTTTAATTTATGTATTATTCTTTTGAGTTTTAGAGGTTAAAAGTGGTTTCATCAAACTATAAAAAATAAGAATTTTAGGTTTAACAAAATAAATAGCACAAAATGACATGAGCTTATACTTTAGTAATATTTTATTATTCATTTTGTAATTATTTCTTTAATTATTTGTTAAATTCTAAAATGAATTCTTTTTCTGTAAAAGTTTTAGAAATAAACTATGCTAAATGTGTTTCATTAAACTTTTTTAGTTGTTCTTAAATATCATAAACTTAATATAAAATTCCTTCTGACAAGGTTGCCATTTCACGATACTATTCTTAAAGAATATGAAAGTCGAGCAAATATTATTTTTGATTTTCAAATTTTTTCATATTCTCAACAATCATTTTGAGAATAGATTCACAAAATTTTTATAATTATAAACAAATTATTGCCATTATATTAGGTTATTGAAGTGAATGTATGATTTCTTGAAATGTATTTGAAAAAAAATACATCTAATTAATCTTTTAATTAATTTTATCAATCTCTAAACTCAATTAATTGTCTGATATTTATTTTAACTCATTTATTTACATTACATTATTTTAGTTCTAATTGTTCAATTATTTGATTTTTATCTATTACATTTATTAATTATCAATAGTATTTTAAGGCATTTATTCAATTACTTTTGATTTCTATTTGTAAAAATCTTAATAATCATCAAAAGGAATTCTATTAGCTTATAGCTATATTTTGCTTATCATACCTAAAGTATTTAATAGATGTAAGTACTGAATATAGGTTTTCCGAAGGCTGGATGATTGATTAAATTCTCGAATGTTATTCTCTTTTAAGGATCAAATTATAGCATTTAATTCAAAAGGTCTTGAGTTAACTCCGAAACTTCAATTTTATTTTTCTAAAAATTTATATTTGCTAAAGTATGATAACTATTTTTTTTACGTTGAACTGATTATAAATAATCCTTTTAAGCAAATGGAAATCTATTAAATAGAATTTAATAAAATATAACTCCAACAGAAAACATATCAGATGATAAACCATATTTTTATTAATTAAAAATTTCTGGAGCCATTGTATATAAACTACCTAATTGTAATTTAGATTATTAATCCTCTAATAATTATATTAAATACTTGATTTTATAAAAGCTTACAAAATCCTAAATCTGCTATTTTGTAAATCGAATTATTATGGATTAAAATATTTTATATTTTAAGATCTCTATGAATTATGTAAAGTGCATGCAAATCTCTAAGACCCTTTAAAATTTGTTTTATTATTCCTAAGGCATCTTATTCAGTTAATTTTAAGTTAGGCTTCTTTAATTGTTATTCTAAATCTCCAGCTAAATTCATATTGCTTAATTGAATTTACAATCACAAAATTCCATTACTATATAGCAATATTCATCATCCTAGAATGATTCCACATAACCAACAACATGTTCACTCTTAACCATATCCAATGCTCGAATCTCTGATTATACTAAATTTCCCAAAATTCCACCATGTTCTTTGAATCTTTGTAATTCTATCACCTTTATTGCTACTTATTACTAATTTTTTGGATTAATCGCTTTATAAACCTAAAGTTGAATTTATAATAACCTATCCAAATGCACCCTTCCCTAACAAGGATTAAATTTAATATCCTTTAATTGTTTATCTGCATGATAAATAATTATTCATACAATTTAATATCTAATGTTTAACTTTTATTAATAAAAACCATGCAAATGAATTTATAAATTTTACTTGATACTTTCGAAAACTCCTTCAAATTTAACTTCTATCCCTTATATAATTTATAAATAGCAGTATTTAACTTAAAAAATTTTAATGAATAATCAATTATTATTGATATATTTCTAAACTTAATCATGTTTCTGATCTTTTAGATTTACTTAGAATAGTGCAAGTAGATTCATTAAATTATATAAATAAAATGATCCACATTTTACTTACTTCAAATATTAAAGGGGACTATATGTTCAATATAAATAGATTAATTATTATTATTCTGTCATTTTTTAGATAGTGAATATAACTATAAATTCTGTGATAAATAAATTAAAGGATTGCAAATAGAATGATGCTCCAAGAAAATATCAATTTCTCAGAATACTTTTTATAAATAAAAAGTAAGAATTTACCAAATCAAAATTATATTATTATTGAATATAATAATAATATTTATAAGATTAATAATTAGACGTATTTAGAATATTTATTAATTGATATTCTATTGAAAATTCAAAATTTATAATCTTAAATCAATTATGCTTAATTTTGTAAATTTAACTTTTAAAATCTGTTTTATCTCTCATTTTTTCAAATATTTTTGTCTAAAATAGTAATTTCTTATTTTTCTATCATTTAGCACTTCAACTGACATATTAATTTTTAGTCATCTTAAAATTTGATTATTGGTGGAATTAAGGAAAAGTTGAGTTATTTTTAGATTTAAAAAAAAAATAATATTATTATTATTAGCATTTAACCCTTTTAGATAATAACACACAAAAAAAAAATCTCATTTATTAGAACTTCCTCATCTTATAAAAAAATAATATTAAGAATAATTTTTATTCTGGCTTAATTGCATTTAATGTAAATATAAATATATCATCATACATAAAAATGTTTACTACTTTAAAATCTTTATTCATTATATTTCATTTAAATAATAAAATATATCATTCATAAATATTTAATCTACATTTATTAATCTATTATATTTTTCATCTTATTTTAATATTACAAGAATTCATGAAAATAAATATATGAGTTATTTAAATGTAGTATTCTAAATTTTGAAATATTGGTAAAATCAATTTATACAAAAAAAACCTTTGTTTTACTTCATTAATATTACTACTCTTTATTAATTCTTGATTATGAAATTGAATAAAATTAACCCAATATTCATTACATATATAAAATCTAATTTATTTTTTATAAACCCTCAATTGCAAACTTAAACTAGCCCTTTAGGAAGAGAAATATTACCTATTTTATTTTCTTAAGAGAAGACATCTGGAATATAATATAATTTTAATTCTTTATTTAATATTAATAATAATTGCTAAATTTTTATAAGATTTTTAATTGCTATTGAATCATTTATGTTTAAATTAATTCATTGCTTCTTTAGCTTTAATTATATTTTTTTTTGTATATTTATTTTAATATTTAATTTTATCCAATTGTTGACTTTTTTTGATTTATTTGGCTATCAAAGTTTCGGAATTAAGAATTTTTATTTTACTATTTAAATAAAAAAATTATAAAAGAAATAAATATTAATTAAATGGAACAATTTGTAATTCCAAAAACTTTCAAGGGAGCCTAATTAGCCGAAGTCGGAAAAGAATTTTAGATAGTTGAAATAGAAACACCATAATTAAAGGAAGGAGAAATTTTAATCAAAGTGGAAGCAGCTCCAGTTAATCCATCAGATTTACTATTAAAAACAGGCTAATATCCAGCCGAGAAAGCATTACCAGCAATATTAGGAATAGAAGGTTCTGGAGTAGTTGTTCAACTAGGGTATTTCACATAAATATAATAATTAGACCAAATGTTTAAAATGTCAAAGTAGGTACAAGAGTTGCCTTCACTGCTAATTCAAACTATGGTACTTATGGATAGTATTCTGTCACTCTCAGTTATCAAGTAATTCCACTTGATGATGACGTTTCATTTGAAGTCGGAGCTTCATCTATAGTTAACCCTGTCACAGTTATGGTTATGCTAGTTGAAGCTTAAGAATAAGGAGCTAAGGCTGTCGTTCATACTGCTGCTGCTTCAGCTTTAGGCAGAATGTTTGTTAGGTACTTTTAAGATTCTGGAATTGACGTCATTAATATTGTTAGAAGATAAGAATAAGTTGAGCTTCTTTAAAAAGATGGAGCCAAATATGTATTAAATCAAACTTCAGAAACATTCTTTAAAGATTTAAATGCTTTAGCTACTTAATTAAAGTAAATATTTTATTAAATTTTTTTAGCGCTACTGTTTTCTTCGATGCTATAGGTGGAAGTTTAACAGGTTAAATACTCAGTTAGCTACCAAATAAATCTACTGCCTATGTTTATGGACTATTATCAGGCTAACCTATTAGTGATGTTACTGCTAATGATTTGCTTTTCAAGAGCAAAACTGTGAAAGGATTTTGGTTAAATACTTCTATACATAAATATAATCCTTTTGCTGATGTAAATGCATCAAAGAAATTAAATGAATTACTTAAAACTTCATTGAGAACAGAATATTCAAATCAATATCCTTTAGATTAGATCAATGAAGGAATAGAATTTTACCAAGCAAATTAAACATAAAGAAAAATATTGATTAGACCAAATTAATGAGATAAATATAATAATAAATACATTATAAAATGAATATTTAAATTCATTAAATTGAGATTTTAATAAATATATCTATAGTTGATTCTAATTAGAATTTTCTAATTCTAATATAGCTTCCTAATCTACCTTTTCTAAAGACAAATTTAAAATATACCAATAGCTAAGTCTATATTGATTTTACTCATCATAACCATCACAAAATAATAACCTCCCAAACATAATCAAGGATTATTACCTTCAATTTTAAACACCTTTTATTATATTTACATAATTTTATAAACAAATACTGGCTTACTAAAATATTCATCATATATTAATTCATAATTTGAAAGATTTGCTTTTGGTAAGTGTAAATAAATTTTGTTCATATCTTTATAATTGTGTATTTATATAATCCTTCACTTAAGTTATTTTTCTAAAAACACTATTTTCCTTTATTTTTTTAAAATTATTTTTCTTTATTCTATTCATCACAATAAGATTTAACATCTTCCTTTTTAAAAACAATATAAAGATCTTAATGAATTTATTAAGTTTGATTATATTGAAGATATATTTTTTAATAACTAACAACTATTTCATCAATTAGTCTATTTTATTCATAAACATTTACTAGCTATTCATTTTTTTTATAAAATTATTAAATTTTTCTTCTAAAATTTTAATTCCTGCCATTAAATAACCTTAATTTATAATATCCTATTCCTATTAATATTAATTTTCTATTATTCGAAATTGATTAAAATGTAAATTATATTACATAAATCAATAGCAACCCTATTAAAAATAATTATAATTTATTGTATAGTGAATAAGAGGTTTGCAAAATCCCAAATCAAAATTAATTTATTATTTTAACTTTGTGAATTTATTTAATGAATCTTACTTATAATCATTATGTAGCATTTTTTGATACTTGAAAAATTGCATTTTCCTAAAATTATTTTGCTTCTTAAAATATGTCCTCAAGATAAGTTTCATTTTCATTATGCTTCTTTTTTATTTCATCCATAGATATATCTAATTAAATAAAAACATCCAAGTGCTTTACTCCTTTGTTTTTACTTTGATAATGTTCTTTTAAGGATTAATCACACTATATTTTTATTAAACCTAGTAACATTCTTTATTTAATCATATATAATATTCAGGAAATTAACTTATGTGACAAATTAAATATTCCATTTTATAAAACAGTTGCATCTATTAATAATTACAATTAATTCAAATAGTTTATATGTTAAAAAATTTATGAAATATTAATAATCAAGAATATGAAGATTTATCTTAGGGTTAGCCTGTATTTTAGATTCCTAGTCGACAATATACCATAATAGATATTAAATTTGTGTAAGCTAACAAGAATGAAATAAATGTAAAACAAAAATTAAAGAAGAGTGTGAATTATAAAATTTAAATGAGGTACTTTAGAAAAATCTTGTAAAGTTCAGTACCTCTCATTATGCTTATTAAACAAAAACTATTATAAACAATATTTGTTAATATTTTTAATCAAACCATAATAAATATAACCCATTTATGATGCCTTTTCCATCAATACAAATTTATTATAAATTATCATATATTTTTAGAATATTGTAATGCAAAATTGGCAATTAGAATTCCAAATATTTAATTTGAACTAATAGACATTTAAAATTTAATAACAACAAATTTTATCAAATTTATAATTATTGAATGAAAAATACTTATAATTTATGATTCTTAACTTCAAATTAACCTATTCTAATAAAAATTTATAAAAAATCATCATTTAATAAGCTTTGTGAGTAATACATAAAATTTTAGTATAAATATTTATTTAGCCTTATATAATTTTATTATTGTTTCAGAAGCCTTATTATGAAGCAATTAAACTTTGAAAGTGTGAAGCAGATATTAATATTGTTAATTTAGTATTAATATTAACTTATAATAAAATATTTTCTTCTCATTAAAATTTAGACATAATATTATTAACATATAAACAATTTTTATATGAAACGAATATGTTTAGAGAAATTAATTTATAGTATTTATTTTGAATGAGAATAGCTAATTACAGTTAAAAATTTGCTATTTCTATTTTTAATGACTAGTTAGGATAATTAATCATAATATAACTATTATGAGCTGTGCTTGAGAAAAAAAATAATTTATTATTTTAGAAATTTATTTTATGATATAAATTTTTTTGTTCTACATTGTAGTGGCAAGAACTTAAAAACTAATAAGATCTTTTGAACTCAATGCATATAATCAAATTTCTGGGATAATCAATGCAGAGGAAAATAATAGTAACATATTGATAGTCTTTTATTTTGAAAATGCAGATAACCCTATAGCATTAGTGTCAAAAGAAGAAATTTTCGACACAGATTTTAATATAACTGTAAAGCCAATTTTTATTGAAAGTCAAAAGTCTTTATTATTTGATTACGAATCAATTTAAACTCATGGTCATACTCATATGATTGAACTACAGTAGATTGAGAATATATACTATTATGCAAAAGTTAGGTTTGGAGTATTTAAACTAAAAATAGAAGTCTATTAAAAACCCCATTCTTCATGCATTAATAATTGTTAAGGGTTTTAGATCAGTAAGATAAAGCAGCATTCATATTGCAATACAAAGTGTGAATGTGAATTTGGATTTTTTGGATCATATTGCTAGTTTGAGTTATTAAATATAGAGAAAGACACGTTTTATAAGATAAATTTGATAACTCATAAGGTGGTGTATTTGTCATTTAAATTTGATTAAGAAGCAATTTTAATTGCAGATGATGTCATAGATCCAATAAGTAAGAAATCTTGGTATATTTTTTAGCTGTTAGTTTCGGAATTTTAGGGATTAAAGGTTTTGAAATACCTGATTAAACATCATATACTGCTATACTCCATCGATAATTGAGCATCACAAAATTAATGTAAAATTTACAATTCTAATATAAAAATGTCTCTACATTAATAATTGGCATGCAATGTCGTAGAGATTAGAATATAAGCATAATTCTAAAATAAGATAAATCTACTGCAATATGGAATGGCAATTGTATGTTTTTAGCATTCGCCTCTTTTAATATTATTTTAATTGTAATGTGCTTTGGAGTAACAAATTTTTGTAAGGAGAAAAAAGTCATAATTAAAAAAAAAAGAAAAATTAAAGTTAGACCACCTATTTTAGAGAAAGATCCAAAAAATTTTTCAGGCTCTTTTTTCAATAAATATTTTGAAATATATAATTACGAAGATTTTATATAAATGAATCCTCAATTTAGATAAAATGCTCAATGTGTAGTTTGTATGGAAGAATTAAATTAAAAAGAAATTAGTATAACTCCTTGTAATCATACATTTCATCATCAATGTTTAAAGAAATGGCTAATGAGAACTCTTAATTGTCCCTCCTGTAGATTTTCCATTTCTTACTAACAAGTAATTGAAGGAGGTTGGTTTGGTAGTAAGATATCATAAAATTAAATTTCTTAGAAATAAAATTCTAAGTCTCATTTAATGATAAATAGATGTAATTCCTTAATTGAAAATAATGAAAATACTGAAAATATTGTAATGGTTGAAAAAGTAGACGAAAATTGATCAAACTTTTTAAATTTGACTTTGATTATTTATTGATTTAAATTTAATTTAAAATTACATTAATATTAATTAGTAATTGTTTTATCTTCTAAATATAACATTCATCTCTATTGCAAACAATTGGGACATGATTTTAATTCAGCACAATCTCTATGAAAAACTTTTAAACAAGTATCGCAATAAGTGACATTTTTGATATCAAAAGCATGAATTGGTACCACATGCTAACACATTATGCATATATGTCCTCTTTTTTAACAACTCTTACAAAGATCAATATGTTTAAAAAGAATAACATAATATCCTTAAATTACTTTTGTCAGACTTCCATTATATATTTCATATAAATCCTTTAAACTGAAACAATTTCTCTTTAAACAAAGATTCATTCTTTTTTCTAATAAGGTTTGCACTAATTTAGGATCGCAAATCATATCATATAACAAATGAATTTATCGTTTAAGAACCATAAATTCAAAAAGAGTTTTATTGAGCTACAACAACTTAGATGTGGGAGTTATTTCTAGAATAGGTAAATCGTATAATTTATCTATTTCAGATTAAGCAAGTTTAGAAACCTTATAATGTCTTAAATCAAAACTATCTAAGGCTTTCCATGGAATAGGCATACGAACAACTGACATGCAATCATTACAAAAATATCGACCGTGAAAAAAACATTAATCGCAATTAGCACCTATAGTAAGGAAACCATTGGATATTGGCTTTTAACATTACCAACATTTAAAATTCTAATCCTTTAATTCATATTATGGAGGAGGTTACACAAATCTACTAATATTTGGAGTTTCTATTATGTCCTTATATATCTACATTGTTGATAATAATATATATTAACCTCTTCATATAGGATTTGAGAAGGTTTCTTTCCTTTATGCTTATTATAAAGATGGGGCGGAAGTTTAGTAAATTAGTCACTAGGATCATGGTGTAATGAATCTCGTGATTAAGAAAACAATCCAAGAAGATTGTTAGGTTTGTTGAAGGTAACCTAGTTTTGGTTAATCCAAGACATTTAAAAAAATAATTAACAATTAATGTATGATGAAGGTGAAGAAGAATATGTTGAACAACCACCTTCAGATGATGGACTAGAAGATGTGGAAGTTATTGTGAATAAGGAAAAGCAATATCAATAGGAATTGCTGGAAGTGTTAAAGTAGAAAGAAGATGAGCATAAAAGACTAAGATTATAATTAAGAGATATTATGAGCAAAATATAGCAAATTTAATTAAAGTGTATTACAATATCATTGATAGATAGAATATTAAGAAGAAAGTCCTATGGTTGATCCTTACTTGAAGGAATATATTTAAGAACTAGGAGAATAACAATTATTTGATTTAGAGTCTCAGAGATAAGAATTAAAAGGAGAAAAATAAGGTAAAATTGATTAGTTGAGATAATTATAAATGGCCAAGAATTAGATAAGATTATTCTTTACATAAACCGAGATTTCAAGCCATTTACAAATCTCTTATAAAAATATGTTGGAGAATCTTAATTAAGAGTTGTTCTAATACATGCAAGAAAGAGCAGATTTAGAAGATGAATAATTTGAATTTGACAAGAGACTAAAGTATCTGAGATCTTAAATTAGAGTATCATATTCTTTAAATTTAGGAAGTAACAGAGAAAAATCAAAAAATTATACAATAAATAGAGAATAGTAAATAAATTGAATGATTTCTTGTAATTTAACATTTATTTTCATAAATTCATTAAGTTCTTTCCATTTTCTACCTAACCTTTGGAAATCTTTCTAATTGTTTTTCAAACATTTGGCTTACAACTTAATCTAAAGGCATATCTTTTCTTCCAACCGCATTTTTACTCCCAGGGGATAATACAGAATTTGTCAATTTTTTTAAGTAATCTTCATTTTCTTCTCTTTTTGATAGATAAAGTAATCCTTTTTTACTTGGTCCTTCATTCTTTTATGGTGGCTCAAAGTTATAAGTTTTTCTTAAAAATTCAGCAACTTACTTTTCATTTTTCTAAATTTAATTAAAGTTTACCTAACCATTTTTTTAAGCATATAGGAAGTATAAGAAATCTCCTTTTTCAATATTACTCATCTATCTCTATATTTTCTTTTTTTATTTTTTTGGTGCAATAGAGGTTTCAGATTATTATCTTGTTTATAATTTCTATTGCTTTGATTTGTTTTAGACAGCAGGTAATGGATGTATCTATGAAGATTATCTCTCCATTAAATTTTTTTTCAAGGTTAATCTAAGCAATTGGGCTTATTTTGAGTGAATTATAGCACCATCATCGATGATTTATTGAAATTAAAGTGATTATATATTTTTCATATTTTTGAAACAAAATCACCAATTTCATTTACAGCATTTCTTACTTACATCAATTGAGACTTCAAATTATTTATGTTCTATTCCATTTCTGCTATTTTATAATCATTTTATAATAATTCTTTAATGTGTTAAAATATTCTCATAATGTCTGCGTCTAAATCGCTATACTTTCTTAAAATATATAAATAATTACGTGCTACTTTATTTCAGCTACTCCATGATTATTAGATCTTAAAAGTTCATTATTCTCATTTACTATTTATACTATTTAATTTATTCTTTCTTCACACTCTTCTCTTGTTACTCCATGTTTATGATTAAAAAGTTCAATCTATTCATTTACTCCTCCAAATTATTGACTTATTTCTTACAACTTTTCTTGCATTACCATAAATTTCTATTAAATCTCTTTGTTTAATGTCTTATATAAATTATCTTCAATGCTCTTTAATCCTACTAAACTCTCTTTTGAAATCCTTTTTTCTAATTTTTCAAGTTATCCCTTATCTAAGATCACTTATTAAATAAATTCAGATTAATCTTATTACTATTATTTGTATTATTGATCATTTAATTCTTCTAAATAACCTTATTAATCTATTAGAGCTTTTTAGAGGTTTTCAACTTTTAACACTAACTTTTAATTATCATCTTCAATTTTTCTAAACTTTTACCAAATCTTTTCAACTATCTATTAAAATCTTTCAGTATTCACAAATTTACTCAATTCTTCTTATAATTTTATACACATATCGCAAGATCTTTATTCGTTTATTTCATCTGAAAATGATTTTGTAGAAGGACCTTTATCCTAAAAGTTTTACTTCATTATGAAATCAATGATATTTAACTATCTACCTTGATTACCACAAGAATTAGCTGATTAAAATATTCTTTCTTAAGAGTTTTTTCTACTCATTAATTTTAATGTTATAAGTTGAAAGAATTCTTCGGCCAAGAAAATCAATTTCAAAAAGTCTTATATTATAATAGCCAGAGCCATTAGAATAAGACAATACTGGTAAAGCTAAAGAGCACTTTAAATAAATAATAAAATAGAAGCTACATAAATCAGGGTCGCCTATTCCATCACCTACAGAATAAGTTTAATAACAACAACCAAAAAGAAGGGACAAAAAAGGAAAGAAATTTAAGTAATAAAAAGCTCACTATTAATTGGAAGTTTCAGATACAAGTTCTTCAATTACAGATGAATCTTTAGATAAAGATATAAAAAGTGAGTTCTTCCTTGCCAAAGAAAATCTGAAAAAGTTAAGTAAGTAAACAAATCAAAATAAGAATACTTCATCCTTTATTAATTCCCCTTTGTATTAATAAGCTAAAAATGAATCTTAAAAGAATGAGTCTCAGCAAGGGATGGAAAATCATTAAGATCAAGAAAAGATTAATATTAATTTTGTTAAATCTTTAGAACATAATACCGATTGTAAAAATATTCAAGAGTATTATGAAGATGGATAGATAAATATACACATTTAAAGTGATGATTTACAAACATTTTTAAGGTTTGAACATGAGGTTTAAGAAATGATTCATAGATCATAATAGTTTGCAAATAATAAGTAAATGCACGAAGGATTATAAGAAGAATTAGGGAACTATGAAATGCGTTTAACTAAATAAAGAATAGAAAGAGAAGAGTAATAAAAAGAATTTGTATAGAGAATCATATTACAAGAATAATAAAAACAAAACTTTTTCCAAAGAGCAAAAACAAAAAAAATTGGAGATATAGCTAATAAATTTATTGATCATCGTCATCTTGATTTAAAAAATGATCCGATATAATAGGGTCACCTCAGTCGAAGAAAACAAGATTTGCAGTAATGAACAAATGATACTAATATATATCAATCAATTCTTAAATCTTTAACAGGGATTAAGCTATCATCAAATTTTTAAACACTTCTTTTCATCGAAAGACTTTTCTCTCTGCTCATTTCTCTACTATTACTTTTTCGACCCTTTTTTAATTTTGATTTTGGATGACTTATTTTTAGAAGTTATTCATCTACTTAAGGAAGATGAAAAGATTGATCAGAAGTAGTTAAAGCAATAACATGACTCGCCCCGAGAGAAATTTATAATAATTTTTCATTTTTAAATATTGTTGTAACCTAACATATATTAATAAACTATTTTTACTTCTTTAGGTTTAAATTGGCTATTCTCATTTCTTGTTCCTAATACATAACTCTGTCCATTTCCCCAAGAAAATACCTATTTCTATCCAGAAATTGCAAAATTAAAATGCATTGAACCATAAATAGATTACATTTTTGGTATATTATTTATTATTTAAGGGGTTGTTATGAATTCATATCCAATAACCTTTTTAGACTTTTAAACTTCAAATAAATCACCCTATTTATTCTTTTTACTTGTTTTTTTTTTCGCCTATTACGAATACAATTCCTCTTCTAATAACCTTTATTTTTCAGCCTCTATTTTTAATTTTTCATTCAATTCTTCTCCTATACCTAATTAACCATCATCATTTCTTCCAAAAGAATAAACATTTCCTTCGAGATCTAAAGCAATTGTATGATGTTCTCCTCCTACCATATCTACTATATCAATATTCTCAAAATATTCAATCTGAATTGGAAGTTATTAATTTTCTTAATTTCCTATTCCCAACTAACCATAATTATTTAATCCCCATCCATATATAGCAGATTTATTATCTTTCTGTTAAACCTTTACAAAAGCATGTGAAGCTCCTGTAAATATATCTAAAATTGGTCTTTTCATTTTAATTGGCTAGGGGTTTAAATTTTGTATAATTGATCTCCTTGTTTCACTCCTTCTTCCAATAACCAATGTTTCTGCATCCCCCCAAGTAAGTAACTAAATTTGATCAATAAAACTTTACTTTAAAATTATTTAACAACACCATAGAATGATTTTAACCGCATAGTATTTTTTTAATTCCCTCTGTTATATTATCCATTTTTTTTGGCTTCGCTACTGCTTCACCTATTGGACCATGAGTATTTGCATAAAAACCCCAAAAATATACCAAACCATTAGAATTAGCTGCTAATGAATGAGAACTTCCACAAGCTATCATGTTTACAGGAGGTAAATCTGTAATTAAGTCTGGTAATCTAGAATCTTAACCTTCTATTTAAGGCCTTCCTAATACTCCTTTATCATCACAACCGAAAGAATAAACCTTAGATATTTTGCTTCAAAATTACTTTTCCTTATTAAGTTAAAATTAATGCATGCATTCCTCCACACGCTACCTATACGATAGATAAACCGCTAAATTCCTTAATCAAATAGGGTCTTTTAATTTCGTATTCTTCTTCATCATCTTCATCTTTAGCCAAAAATTAATCACATTCTGAACTACCCCAAGCATATAGTTTTTACACACTCAATTATTCACTTTACATCAAAATTATTAATTTTATTTTTATGTTCACTTAATTTAAATAGCAAAATAACACATAATTTTTGTAAATTACAACATTTAAGAAACATATTCAATTATTTTAATGATAAATAAATAAAAAATTGTTTTAAACAAATTTTACTTTCATTTAATTTTAGATAAATTTAAATGACTTAAAAAAAAATAGACCAATCAGAATTTATTATATAAATTTAATCATTAGATAAAACAGTTTATTATAAATTTTAAAAATATTAAAACTCTTAAATTAATTCTAAATAGGATTAACCTATGTAAATATTTTAGATATTTACTTAAAATCAAAAGTAAGCTATTCAAAAAAGTTTTACACTTTTTCTTTAAAGTATATCAAATTAAATTATGATTATTCAATAATAGTATGTCCCCTCTACATATAAAGAAGATAGAATTAATTTATTTTTGAATATTAATCTCTTTAAAATTAAATTTAAAATATTTATATTCTTAGTGATTAAATTTCTTATATCTAATATGTTTTTTATAACCATTTAGATTCATTTATAATTGTTAAATGTCCAAAATAAATATATTTTTAGAATAAATCGCAAACTTTTTTTATTGGTAGAGTCTTTATATGAATGATAATTTTTGTTTGAAATCCATAATATTTATTTCTAATAAGAAATACTATTAATAATATATCTAAGCTATAGGTTTTTATCTTATGTTTCACACTTCCAAAATGCTACATATTCTTAACTATTAAAAAATTAATTATTAGGAAAAAATTTACTGCTCCTTCCAACTATAATTCATCCTAATCTGCTATAGAAGAGAAAAGTTCTGGGTATGCCTCATCCTTATCTTTTAATAATACAATCGCTGAAGTTCTATTTGAATCTCTTAAGTTTAGTTATTGTACTATAAAAAAATTAACTAATTAAATCACTTATCAACAAATTGTTTGAAAAAGAAAGTAAAAACCTTGTTTATTAACTTTTAATTATTATATTTCAAAACCATAATATGAAAAATATTATTTGAAGCGTGCCTAGAAGTATGACAAAGTAATTATTATATTTGTGGATAATGAATTTCAACTTTATAAAAAGATTTATTTATTGTTATAAGGTGTAAATTTATATATTATAAGATTAATAATAGGAACTGTGGATTAAAAAGAAGGATTAAGTTTGAGGTTATTTATTCTTTAATTTATGTTAATCTTCTAGAAGAGCCAATTCAGGAGATATATCATTATTTAATAAATTACTATTTTTAATTATAAATAGAAATATTAGGATACAATGCTCTATGATACTGTTGAATAATCTAAATAAATCAAAATCTTATTCCCTTTCTTGTTTTGAATGGAAAATATACCTCTTATGTTTCTTCAGATAGATCTATTTTCTTGTGAGATAATTGATTTCTTTTGAAATAAGCACTATAGTTTTTGAAATAAAAATCATTAATGATTATAGAGCTACTAAAAGTTTCGAATTATAATTTTTTTTTAAGTAGTTATCTATCCATTACTATTAATTCCCAATTCTATTTTAGGAAATTGCAAGCCATTATATCAAATGCTATCAAACTTTTCATAGCCATGTTAAATTTTTAGTCATTTTAGAGATTAGGAATAATTTAGAAAAAGTCTTATTTTAGATTTTCACGGAATGACGTTCTTTTTATGATTATAATTGAATTTAAATAGTTATTATTCATGTGTTATTCTCAATTATAACCTTATTATTTTTGGAATTAGGTATTGGGAAAAATTGCCTGCTAAAAACTGAATAGCGAGAAAATAATGGCTCATCGGTTATCATTATATCCGTCACTAATTTTAAGGGTGTGATAGGCAAATCCTTAAGCTGAGCATTCACTTTATTCTTAGAACGAGTGACGAATTTTGGGTACTGGTATATAAATAATAATTTACATCTTTAGGAGTCAATAAATACTTCTTTTTATCATTATTTTCAATTTAATTTAATTCTTCTGTTCTAAAATGAATGGCATTTCCTTCTAAATAATAAATTAAATAAGATTTCTTACAGAGATCATTGAAAACCATATAAATTTAAACACCACATAATGAAGCCAATTCATATGCTTTCTTAAGTAAACCGATCTTTCTTTTATGAAATGTAATCTATATATATTGAAGAACTTACATTTCTTTATTATTTGTCCTCAATTTTAGTGATTGCAATCTTCTTTCTGCCCATTATAATTTAATATAAAAATTAATTAAATGTGAAGTTTACTTAATTGATCATCATAATATTAACTAATTTAATGATTTTGCTTACTCATTATACACCATCTAATCTTTTTTTAATGCGATTCTAACTTTAAAAGATAAACAACAAGAAAACATATAACTTTTAATTTATATTTACTTATGAAAATTTTATACAATATTTCAATTCAGATAAAATTATTTAACCTATTTACTTGATTTGACAAATTTTGATAAAACTTTTGTTGCAATAGCTATCAAGACGGTTGTTGCTATAAGGGCATTGTAATTGAAATTATCCAATAACATATCGTAAGTCTAAAAATATTATTTAAGAAATACTTTATCGGGAGCTATTCTAGTAAAGAATAAATCAGAACCATACACTAGTAATAATGCTGATGACTCTAAATTTGTGGATTCAATTGAAAATTTCTCAATATCAAACTAAAATTAATAAAAAGTTATACAGTTTAATGATATGTCAACATATTTAAGAAATTGACTGGTAGCTAGTATTAATAAGGAGGAAGTTCAGCAGATTATAGAGAATATTCTAAAATCGGTTGATCTGCTTTTTCTCTTCTTCTAGTAGAAACTAGATTTCTGTCCAAAGAATGCAATTATCCCGATGTGGTTATAATTAATAAATTTTTTTTTGTCAATGACTTCAAAGTTCTAGACATTCCAAGATACTTAATTCCTAATGGATATCCATAAACTTATTGTAAAAAGAATGCTTCAAAATCTCCTTTATAATAATTTGTAATAATTGGTGTTTTTGTAAAGTAATAGTTTTCTAACATTTTGATAAAAGAAACTTCAATTTTAGCATGATAAATTTCAACAGTCCATATTTCAAACATCATTTATGCTTTATTGTAATAAGTGACAAAAACTTAATGTTCATCAAATACTAAATTTATGGGTTAATTAAAATCAGCTTCACTTTAGACACTTTAATATATTATTTTACCTGTTTTAGCATTGATAATAAATAATTTAAGCTTATCACCATCTGATGTCAATAGTGCAAAATTAGATTAATCAATCAATTTATATATTACTTTTCTATCATCCCAAATAGCGACTCTTGGATTTTCTTCTCCTACATGATAAGATGATCTAATAATCAAGATTTCATCTTTCATGTTGATGGTCCATATGTTTACTAACTAATTATTTTATAATTTAAATCCTCTTAATATTCCATTATCATTTCTATACAATATTATTTCCTTAGTATTTAATGAATCATGTTTAGGATATGTAAATATATTGTTTTCTTCATCAATTAGAATAACAATATTGTGATGTTATCCGGGTCCTCCTTCTACTCTGTAAGGAATTGTCCATAATATATTATTTGAGGATTGTGATGCTACTTACTAGATTATTCCATGTTATAGATCTAATATAAATGTATTTAATCTTTATTTCTCTTTAGAATAATAGAACAATACATGAGTTGGTTAAGCATCATTGTTATCAAAATGTCTTATAAGATTTGAACTAAATTATAATATTATTTTTTACTCTATTTAATGATGTGCAACCAATTTAAATGTTTTATCTTAATTACTTATTTGCAATTTTATTAATAAAGATATCTCTTAAGTATCATAGCATAATAAGGTTCCATAAGTTGTCAAAAAATATACTTTTTATTTCAATCCATAAGTCTATTCCATTTCCCTTGTTTAAACCTTCTCTTTACCTAAATTATCAATAAAGTGAACTGCTAATTCTTATAAATCTCTAATTTCATTCAAAACTCTTGAAATAACATTTTAAACTAAGAATAAAGGATTATTTGTTCCATGTTTTTCAAGTGATTCATAATACGAGTTTTTATGTGTTTATTCTAGATTCTCGTATTTTTCATAAAAAATTGTATCAATACTAATTAAAGATTATTCAGTGGTCCACCTTATTCCTTTATTATCTACTAATACTGTTTACAAATCTTAATATTAAATTAAGAATTATCTTTTATTCTAATCTATTAAAAAAGCATTCAGTATTGAAGACTTTGTCTACAATTCGATTAAATCAGTGTTCGCTTATTTTGTATCTCTGTCAAAAGTTACAATTTTTAACTCATTATTTTTTTATTTTAAAAAATAATAATATTTTTGAGTCTCTAAATTCAAAATAGCAAATTCATCTGAACCTAATTCGTGTTCAACATTTCCATCCAAATCAACTATTTGTTTCTTTGACTTATCATTAATTACTAAAGTTTATGTAAATCCAATAAATTTTTCTACTTTCTTTATAAGTTCTAAGTCTAAAACTTTTGCTGATTTCTCTTTTAAATTATAAGCAAACTTATCATCATGATAAATGAGACTGTTTCCAAACTCATGAATTTAGCCATCATTCAAACTTTATACACAGTAATTTTGAGTTACAGATTCTTTAATCTAATAAATACAAATTTCATTTTATTTTTGCAACACAACTATTGGTTGATCAAAAATATATCCTGCATGTAATATTTTATGATCTAATCTAAAAATGTCTAATATATAAATACTTCTCAGTAAATTTGTTATTTAAGGTAGATAAGATAGTTTATCCATAAATTACTATAAATTCTCCATTCAATCCTATCAAACAATGGTCAATACTGCCAACAATTTCTTATTCTGTCAAAACTGAATATCCTTCATTAAATAGTTGAATTATCTATTGATTTGGTTCATAAGTGACATAATTATATGGATCACACATTACATAAGAGTTTCTTTATTTTACTTAGCCTAAAAATTTAAAAAATAAAAAACCTGTTGATTTTTCAATAATTCCATTTTGATTATTCTTATTTTAATAAAATATTGTTTAATCTTAAACTTAAATGGAGTTTAGTTCGCCAAAGAGTCTCTTATTCCAATCGTGCACTCCTGCTTGCTATTGATATAATGCATAGACATTATTAAAAACAACTCCAGCCACACTCACAATTAATAATAACATTTATTTAATTTAATACATTTATGTCCAATAAATTTTTTTTTATATCATCATTACAAAATTATTCACACAATCATTAAATGTTGATCTGATTTAATCCTTTGAATTAAATATTTTATAGAAATATACAGTACTTCATTTCATTTTCAAATTCCTTATATTTAATTTTATAATTGAGCACAAACAATTCACATTATATTTTTTTGGCAATTTAACCTAAATTGATTAGCTCAAATTTTCTCTTTCAGTTGAGAATTGATTATTTTATTATTAATATTTCCCAAATTATGTTGGTAGTTACTTAAATCTTTTATAAAGTAAGTTAGAAATTTGGTGGATTGAATTTTAAAATTTATATTATTGTTGTTAGATAAGAAACAAAATAATTATTACTTATGGTCTATTTCAATCAAAATAAAACATGGCTTTTTTTTCGCTACTAATATTTCGATTTGAAAAATTAAAATTGGATTTTATTCTAAATATAAGATCTAATTTTAGTAATTATCTTATTACTCCATATTTAATTATGCTTAATTCTTTTTGCATTCTTTAATAAAATGATTGGATTTATTGTATTTTTATATTTAAACAATACTATTGCATTCATAGTAACTTTTAATTTCAAGCTTCTTAAAATATATTTGATAATTTTTATTGGATTATAATTTAATTAATAATTTTAAATACTCAAGAATCTTCCTATTTAAGTTTTTTCTTTTTCTCTTCTAATTTTGCTAACATATGTCTTATCTCTTCCTCTGTGTAGTCTTTTACCTGTTTGTGAAGTTTCTATTTGAAAAGCACACAAATAATTTAATACTTTGTAATTTAATTATTCAGCGCAGTTATTGCAACATTTAACTTTCACCAATGTATTCTTAACTTCTTAGTTTTCTTTGTATTTAAAATTTAATTCCCATGTACTTAGTTCCTTATCCTTATTACATACTTTATTCCCACAAATAGTCTCTCCTTTGCCACTCATTACCTCTGGTTCAGTCCTCCATCTCATGCCAATTCTATTTATTATTATCGAAACATACTTTCCTGATTTATATTGAGATAAATCTATGATAGCATATTCCTTATAAAGCTTATCATAATATTTTCTTGCTATCATCCTTCCATAATCATCGTTTGTGCTTAGCCTAGGATCAATATCTTCATCATCATCTCTTACGAATCGATGATACTATTTTAAGACTTCCATTTCTGATTTAGGGAGTGGTTTCTCTGATTTGTCAGCTTTTTACATACTTTTATAATAATATATATTATTAAATAAATTTCAATCTATTCAATTAGTTAAATTTTGCATCTAAAATGTAAAGCTACATAATATTAGTGGAAACCTAATTAATAGAATTATAATATTTTATTAAATTGAAGAATTCAATTAAAATACTTGCTTAAATAATAAATTAACGCTATATTAAGAAAAGTATTATATGAACAAAGAAATAAATAATTAATATGAATTATATAATTATTCATAACAGTGTTAATCAGAATACATCTTCATATAAAAGAGCCAATTAAGTTTAATGTTCTTATTCATAATGATCTATCTTATTTAACATTCGCTTTAATTTATTTTCTTGATTACGAATCTTACTTCTAATCTATAAATAAATAAATTTACAATTTATCATTTGCTTCTTCTAAGCTTAATTTAACTAATAAGTCTAATCTTTCTAAATTTGATAATTAGCTTTTTAGTTTTGATGCTAGTGTTTAATTTTTTACTTCCTTTTTTTCTAAATTGTTTAAAAACTATTAAACTTTTTCACAATTTTTTCCTTCATTTTCTCCTTCTTTCAATACCATTTTAGGTACAATCAATCCAGGCATTTGAAGGATTGTATTCCAATTAATACCATTAAAAAATTGATGTTATTTAATTTCATTAATGTCTGAGTGGCCTATTCGTTTTGTGTAATCAGGTTCCATTAAACGACACATCAAATCGTAAGCCTTATGAGAAATGCTTTCCTCCTCTATATCACTTACGTTTGGCCATTCTATTCTATAATTTAAAATATTATCAAATATCTTTTCTACTGAATCATCATTAAAAGGAGGTATGCCACAAAGCATTTCATACATAATGACTCCTAGACTCCAATAGTCTAAACTGCTATTCGTTAAGGATTCTCCTTTTAATACTTCAGGAGCAATGTAATCAGGAGTTCCAACAATTCTTTTATTTTTGCTGCTATGATTTTAAATACTTGTTTTAATGACTTGTTAAGCTTGAGGAAGTTTCAAATCGAAAACTGTATTGAATTCAGGATCGTTATGATCAGCAAATTCTGGTATTGTGTTACTAAATTTAAAATTTATAATATTACGATTCAATATCTTATTATCTTAACTTTAGTTTTAATCTATTATTGAATCCAACTTCTGAGAGCCCAAAATCAGCTAATTTGGCATGACCTTATTTATCTAATAAAATATTATCTGGTTTTAAATCTCTATGCACAATTTTCTTGGATCTTAGATATTCCAAGGCTAAGACTACTTCAGCAATATAATGCCTGACATATTCTTCATCTAAGGCCTTTAAATTAATATAGAAAATTACCGTATACATCTTTAAAATATGTGAAAAGTCTCCTCCCACCATATATTCTTAGACAAAACATAAATATTATTCATGACTAAAAGAATAATAAGCTTTCACAACAAAATCTCCAGATAATATTTCAAAGATATTTCTTTCGGCTTTCAAAGTATCTAATTATGTTTCCAATTACTAATATATAATTAAATTAATATAGGTACTTTTTAAGAACAATCAATAATTTTCATCGCATATAAGTCTCCTGATGTTTTCTTTTTCACTAAAAATACCCATCCAAATGCTCCCTATCCTAAAGGTTTAACAAATTCAAAATCTTTTAATCCTATTTCTTAGGATTATATAGTCTTTTCTGCATTTATACTTACTAATTCTGAATCTGAATTATAGCCTCTATCAACTGTTATCACTTCAAAATCAAAAGATTGTTTTGATTTTTATGGTTAGACAGCAACGCTTTATTTCATATTGTTTATTTATAAAACTTTTTTAGAATTTTCAGGATGAAAAATGCTCTTTTTAGGTTTTCTGATAACTCTATCAAAATCAGTTTCCTAATTTATTTCATCTTATTTCAAAATTTCTACATTATTGCTTGAAGATGAACTACTAGGACTTAGTTCATTTATATCTTTTTTTTGTGGAGAAGGTGATTCTTCTTTTATTTATTCAGATTAAGTAAAACCTAAATTTATATGTAAAGGTTCTTAAATTTCTTATTATTATGGAGGTATAGGCAATTTTCTACTTCCTTTCATCATCATATTCATCATAATATTCCTTCCACTATTCTTCATACTATTTTATTAAGAATTTTTCAACTCTTAATTAGAATTCTAATTAGAATTAGGAGTTGAGTTTTTAGCTTAATTTGATTTTTTTTCTTAATCAGATTCACATTAATTAATATTTTCAAAAGAATTAATAATGTTTTTACCTTTATCTTTATCTTTTTGAATTTCTTCATTCGAATCAACCTATCTAAATTATTATTATTGTTGAGGAAGTTCTGAATCTGAATCACATTAAGCAAAATCAGCAAATGAACAAATCTTTTAATTATTAGGAGATTCATCTTAAGATGAAGAAGCCATTCTTCCTATAGGAGTTTAAGCAAGAGATTCAATAACTGAGTCAACTTCTGTAGGAGATTAAGCTTTTCTAAATAAGGATGGTTTATTTGAAGTTGGACTCATTAAAGCATCAGAAGAATTTGAAAGATTGCCTATTCTATCAAAAATTTTAGATCCAGGATTGGATCCAAACTATAATTATTCATCAAGGTTTCCTTTATTCATTTAGGTTGCCTTCATTCTATTGTTACCTAACACTTATGATCTTGTCATTGTCATCATTGTTAAGCTATCTCTTCTTTTAATTTCATTCGCACTTCCAGTACTATTTGTATTAAGTCTATCTTTACTAAAAATCTATATCATAATTTACTTAAACATTGACATGATCATAACATTTTTTTTATTACTGTTAATAACTTTAGGAGTTTGACTACCAAGATTATCATCGTCTTCTTCATAAATAGTTTCTTTTCGCATTAATTTTTATTAACTTGTGGCTGTTGAATTATTAAATTTGGAAAATCTAAATGAACTAGAATTAGAATTTTTATATTTTTATTTTAAATCTATTTCACTTTTAGATTTAATTTTTTAACTCTCTTAAATTTATTGAGTTTCTAAATTTTACAAAATTTTAAAATATTCCATTCTATCATAGATACAAGATCGAGCTAAATCTATAATTTCTAATGTTTTTTCATTAGTTTCATCAGTTTCAATATTGCATTTAGCATCAGTCAATTCATCAAATGTAATACGATTTACTTTTATGAAATATTATATATTACATTTATTGTCTTCATTATTTGCATTACTATTAAGTACTTTCTCAGTATAATTTACAATAATTGTCATTACTGAATTAATTAAAGCTAATTATTTTTTTGTTTTATTCTTTTCTTCCTCCTCTTATTATAATTTGTTTTCTTCTAAGTGTATTGTATGAGTTCTTCTTAAAGATCTCAATGGTTTTTTCTCCTCTTCTTACTTTTTCTATTTTAATCGACTTTATTTTTATTCTTATAAAGTTATTTTACCTTATTTTATTTAAACATCATGTTTTAATTTATATGCTAATTACGAAGCATCTGCTAATTAGAGATTTAATTATAATAGTTTCTTGCTTTATTCTGCTTTTTTTTCACAAGTTATACAATGGGTTGCCATTATTTCTACTTCAATGAACTATTCACAAATTCTGCACACAATTTTGCTATGCTTTTCTAAATCTAATTCTTTTAATTTACTTTGCAATAATCTATTTTAATTAATTAATGATTATTTTATTTTACGTTTTAGTTTCAACAAAGACGCGCTTGCTTTTCAAGGCACTACTTTAATCAGGCTAGTGCTCATCCAACCAAAATAAGAATAATTATGCATATACTATTCGAATGACTGAAAGTAGTCTTTTCTGGATTCTATAATTTATTTATCATATCCTTTTACTTTTATAATTGATTTGCTATTTTTAAATTTCTAGAACTTCCTTTCTTATAGCCCTTCAAATAATCTTAGTTTGTTTATTTTTTTAATGTTTCCATATTCGATATCACACATCCTAATTAATCTTATTTAAAAGAATTGAAAGTTGTAACTAAGGTTTTATGCAATTCATTCAAGTAAGACAATGAAGGTGTGCCAAACTATTATTTTAAATTTGAATATACTTAACCAGCAATCAATAATTCCACTATAAAAATGATTTAATCTATTATGAGTTCTATATCTATTCTGCTCAACATTACACATTTTAAACGATGAACTTATTTTACAATATAATTCATTTGTGGCTTGAATATGTTGAATTCAATTTTTGTAGGTATTACCTGCAAAGAGTGGAATTATATTTTATTCATTAATTTAAAATGTATAAATCCAAACGAACCCAATATGGTGGATCAACTGCCAGTACTTTGGATCTGTTATAGGCATAGGATTGTCTATTCTGTCAATAATCTCAAAAATTTTGCTCTCTAATTACAAGAGCCCTTTACATCAAATACTCAGCAAGCCAGAATTATTATTATCAGAAGGATGTTAATATAATACTTTTGCAATAACGATCTAAACAATATACTATTTATAAAGAATGGACTTATTATGAACCTAGTGAATATTTAAAGAGATTCTATTCTTTAACTGATACAAAACAAAAAACTATTGTATTAACTGAATATTATAAAGTAATTACTTTCAAAACTATACTGAATAGTTTCATCGAGATATACCACGCCTTTTTATGTTACCAATAGCTACGACATTATCTAAATATCATGATAAACGCCGAAGAATAGAATATATCCGAATATCTAGAATGCTTGGAGGACATATTGAATAACCAACAGCAACATAAAATTCTATTTAAACAGTATTAATTGATTATAAATATAACCTTAGTCATTACAGAATCTTTTGGGTTAATTGAATTTCACTAAATAGGAATAATCTAACACATTAATTGAAATACAAAAGAATCTAAAAGAAGCTATAAATACATCTAATAATATTTAAAAGGAATTTGATTCTCGTAAATATAATCTACCATTATAACTAAAAAATTCTGATTATTACAATAAATCAAAATTAGATCATAAATCTGATACTAATTCTAGATTGGAATTTAAAGAAAATATTAATGAATTTTTTTTAAAAAAAAAAACTATAAAAAATTCAGCAATTCAAACCTAAAGAGAAGTTTCATAGCCTAAAGTTTATAGCACTGAAAAAAATTGCAAATTACAGATTCAATAAATTCCACTTACTTAGAGAAATGGAAATAATACTAAATAATCTATATCTCCAAGACCCACAACTTAAAGATCAATAAAACCATAAATTATGCAACTATTAAAACCTAATTAAAACAATAATAATAAATTAAAAGCTACTAATATTATATTAGAATGCTTAATGAGAAAATTAAACTTAGATTAAAAAACTTTGAAATAAAAGTCAAAATCTCCTAATAATCCTTCTAACTAACAAGCCAAAAGAAAGAGGAGAGTAATGAGTACAAATTAAGAATCAACAAAAATAGATTTAACTTAATTAAAATAAAAGTAATCATAAATACTATAGAGCAAATTTGACTAAAATATTATAAATAAAGGATATAAAACAGGAAGAGCCTCAGCTATGGCTTGATTAATTTAGTTATATATATTTTTTATTACTATTAAAATAATAAGATAAAATAAATAACTAATAAAGTCAATAAAATACTCCTTAAGCAAAGTATTAAAATTTGTCATACCTAAATTAATGTTTAAGAAATACCATCTTGCTCTCCAATTGTCAAGTGATTAATTAATTAACTCTTAAACATGCACATATAATTCTGCATCAGATTTAACTTTAGGGTTAAACCTTGCATAAAGTTCTTTTATAGCTTATTCACCTTTTTAAAAGCAAGGTAATGTTGTACCATGACCTGTATACATCATTTCTACAAGTAATAATATTTCTTTTTAATATTATTAACAAGCTTTAAATCCTCTATAAATTAATAAATTTAATACTTATAAAACAATTTCCTAAAATTCTCTTTAAATAGTGTTCCTTTTGCTCCCCCTAAAACTTATATATAATCAGATAATAATTTAAATGGAACTTTTCCTTCAAATTCCATTCCTTTTCCTGGAGCATTTGATAAAAAGAATCCAAAATCAATATGTATTAAATGTCCTTCGCTATCTAATAATATATTTCCGTTATGTCTATCCTTAACTTATAAAAAGTAGCAAACCAATCCATATGCTGTTAAAGAATATAAGTAATTTTGTAATGCCTAATCTATATTATTTCTGAAAAAACTTCTAAAGAAATCCGAAAAATTAATAAACTACTAATATTTTTTCCTTAAATTTTTCTACAAACCATCAATAGTAGTTGCATTTTTAATCATTTCTAGAATTCCACAATCTGGCCCTAAAGATAAAACTTCGTAGTATCTCAATTTTAGAGGAAGCCCTGATTTTTTAAAAATTTAGTCAAATTAATAAATTAATTATAAGGCAAATTGTTCTTATTTTAAATTATCTCCTGTTTTTATAATAAGATGTGCTAATTTCCAAGATTTTAAATTTTTAAAAATGGATTAAGATTTTATTCTCTCTGATTATTATTACGAACTTTCACCAAAAATAACTCGTTTCATTTGATTATATTCATCTCCGTTAAGAGTAATTCCTTTTTCTGCCTAAATATAACTATTTCTATGTATTTTGCTTAAAAGTAAATTATCTTTTTCTTTTTTTTCAGCTAAAGGAATACTTGAATTTTCTTCTATGCTAAATGCTTGTACATTTTCTTATAATGAATATGTTGTTGAATATTTTGGAATTTCACTTTAATCAGTCTATTCGATGTCACTACCTACAGAGTCATCATTTAAACAATAAAATTTAGATGTTCCTTCTAAATTTTTCTAATCAATAGGCAAATTCAATTAATTGAATTTTAATTATTAAAATTCATTTTAAATGGACTTTTGTAAATCCGCAGATGAAAATTTCCTTTATATATCATCAAATCTTATATCTTCCTTTAAATTTTTCGATTTATTCTATTTTAAGCTATATAATTTACATTTGCAGTTATAGGATACGACATTTATTCTTCAATTAATTAAGAGTTTTTTTTCTCTTCAATTTCTGGCCTATATAGTTCTAAAACCAAACTAAATGGGCTTCTCATTTTTGTTGAAAATACTCTGCTTTCTTTATATGCTATTTTTAGAATAGCATAATTTCTGGTTGAATTTCCAACAAATGGAACATAAGCTGCTGCAGGTAAGTTTTCATTCATCTTTTGTAAACAAGAATGTAAGAAATCTGTTTTTTTCTTAACCTTTGATAAGTCATCGCATATTTTCATAATGTCATCCCAAAATGAAATATTAGAAAAGAAAGCAGTATCTAAGTTGTTCTATCTTTTTCCAAAGATGGAAAAATAATCTTAAAGATGAATTTCTTTATAACTTTTTATAGTAATATTTTCATAACAATTTTAATCTTCTTATTTGTTCCATTCTTAAGTCCCGTATTTGGATATATAGTCATTAATTTTCAAAGATTCAATTCTAGGTGTACCCTAATATACTTATTAAAGATTTGATTTAGTAGGAGAAATCGCTTCATTAGAAGTATTTAAATTAGCTTTGTTAAAATTTATTTCTTCTAAATTAATTTTTAATAAATGGGATGCTATTAATAAATTTCCAGCGTAATTATAAGACATTTTGATAAAAAAAGTATCTGTAAATTTTTTTACTATTGTGAATGTAACTGGATCATTTGGTGTAATAATTTAGGATAGACTTTTCAATTAAAAGAATACTTAATGAGCAAAAAAGAAATCAACTGATGAAGCTTGAAGTATAAATTAGATTAAATTATCATCACTTAATTGCTAGTGAAAAACCATAAAATTAACTAACTGAGGTATAAAGTACTCAAGATCTTTTCTTTGTATATTACTTTCAAAGTTAGGATTTATACGACATCTTTGTAACATAGCAATTGCACTTGATTTATTGTCTGCCACATATAGTCTTATAATTACATCTAAAATATCATCGTCTGAAATCTAAGATTAGATCAATTAACTTACATGTAGATTGTTATGCTTATATTTACTTAATATTTTATTTGCTTTTTTAAAAGAATTAGGAATCTCTCCCTTTATTTTCTTTGTATAACATAAGCATCCTTTTGGGATATCATCATTCATCAAAATTTATAAATAAATTTTAAATTAAATTATATAATTAGTAATTAGGTTTTTTATATTACATTAAAACCGTCAAACCTCAACTAAAAGTCAGAGGCATTCCTAAAGTAATAAAAGTATATTAATTAGCTAACGGATGATGTATTTGTTCCATATTAATTTTAAAATAAAATATTAAGTTCTATAATAATAAAATTAAAGGTAAATTATTTTTATTAAAATCAATAAAACGAAATACAAAGAATAGTTAGAATAATAAATTGTTTGTAAATTAATTAATAAATATTAGAGTTTTAGTTATATTTTTATCTATTGCAAAATATTGATAAACTTATTAAATATTTGATTGAAATTTCAAGTAGATGATTCATCATCTTACTTAATATTTTAATTACTCCAATTATTAAAAACTCATCCAAATTTAATCCTTTATTATTAGCTAACCAAACTTTTTTCAATTTTAAGATTTTATTTATATAAAAAATACTAACTGAATTAAGATTTAATATTATGTTTTTTAATTTTTCTTTATATTAAAAAATAAGTCAATTATAAATTATGAAAGCAAGTTCTATCCTAATGATTCCTTTATTATTATATACTCTTTTAAATTTTTATCAATTTTTGTTCAAATATGTATTTATTTAAAATTAATTGATATCTTTACAAATAAGTTCATCTGATGTATTTTTAAAAACTTCTAAATTCATAATATTTATATAGCATTAATTAATCTATTGTAAATTTAGTTGATTTCAACAAAACTAGAGTTAAAATTAAATAGAAACTTAAAATATAATTATATCATAGTCATCAGATCTCCATGAGATTTGTTAGTATGAATTAAAATGACGTAATATTAATATAAAACTACTTCAGAATTTTAAAAAGAATTGAAAATTTAGATATAAATATTAACGTTAATGAAAGAGCATGGCAAATTTAATTTGAGAATAATTATATATTTATAAGAACACATTTGTGAAACATTAATATTTAATTAACTTTATGCAAATGAAAATTATGAAAAACTTGAGTGTGGAAACTGACAAAAGCGATAAAAGTCCTTAGATAGTGAAAAAGAATAATGAACACTTTGTATCATATAGCGTTGACGAAAAGTACACTTGTTAGTGCAATTTATGCATTTCATCGTTGAAGAAAAAGTAACTCGATACAATAATACAGAATACCAAAACCTTTGGAAGAACTATAGCAGCAAAAAGCAAAGCAAAATTCAAATGATAGAGACTTTATTTTTATTGTGACTCGTTTAGTTTAAGAATCATTTGGTAGAACTCTAAACATACAGATATAAGACACAGTTTATTTTGAGAAAGGAGAACCATAATATATTTTATAGAGTATCAAAGATGGTATAGATAGGCCATTCTAATTGAGAGTGCAATAATGGAAGGGATCATTATAAAAATTGATGCAATATATGAATAACAGAAGAAAGAAAATAGCAAATACTAATATGTAATTAGATTTGATTCAATATAATGAAAAATAACAGACAGCTTAGAGTATTTTAATTATAAAATTATAAAAGATAATATCAATAAGGAATAAATAAACAATATTAGTGAAAAAAGTAAGGAAGCTGTTCTAGTAAAGTTTGATGATGATACAGCATAAATAATGACAGAGTCTGAGTTTTTTATATTGATGTCAAAGAGGAAAGGGGACAAATTTTGGCACAAAATATTCTATATTTAAAATTACATTAAATAAAGAGCATTTTTAACTCATAGAATTCACTTTAATAGGAAGAGAGATTCAAATCATAAATTATTTGATAGAAGTGCAATGGAAACTAAGATTATTAGAGGGGAAGTCATCTCAGCTTCAACAGAATATATTAGTTAAGTAATCGAAGATGATTTTTTAAGATAATTAAAGGAAAAAAGTACTTTTGAGTACTTAAGATATATTACATTTAAGATAATTTAATTTTTAGACGTAATAATCTATAATAAAAAATAGATACTTGATGATACAATCATAAATGATGGTATTTTTGAATGGAATCAAGACGACAGAGGAGATTTTTAATTTTTCAATTCATATAGATTATCTTATGAAAAAAAACCCAAAGATGATAAATACACTTTTCATAAACAATAGAGTTTAAACAATAATCATAATAGAGTAGATAGTGAGAGTGCAGAAGATGAAAGAGAAATAGATCCTAAAAAAATGTTTAACAAGAAATATTAATTATAATAGATGGCAAGAAATGCTTAGAATAAACTAAAATTAAAATAATAACATTTAATATATAAAGATACTCCTAAGGTTAATTAGTGGTAAAATTAAATGGAAGATGATTATCATGCCTTATTAAAATCGGTTGGAATTGATAAAAATTAATTTAATTTAAAGGAAGACAATTAATCAGAATTAACTTTCAAATAACTTCATCCTGATATATAGATTGACTTTCAAAAGATTATGAAAGATTAATCTTTATTTAATAAACTAAAGAGTAATTTAATTTGAATAATTTATTTTAGAATAACTCTTTTCCGAGAATCAAAAATCAAAGCCTATTTCATAATCAAAAATGTTAAATAGTTTCTTTTTAACACCAGAAAAAAAACAAAGATCTAGAACAGTTTCGAAATAACCTAGATAGGATCTAATTTCAACTCTTAATCAATCTACAATTAAGAAATCCATAAGGTCAGTTGACCGAACAGTTAGTGAATTTAGATACGAAATAAGTAGAAATGGAAAAAGATCAGCAAAAACTCTTAATAAGATACTTGGTTTAGCTAATAGTTGATTTAATATTATGTTAATAATTTATGATTTATTTTATTTATTGATATTAATGAGTTATTAGTAAATAATAAATTATATTATTAATTTAAGTTTAGAAGCAATATAAGTAATCATTAAAATATATTAGATTGAGTAAATCTAATTTATGTTTAATTATTCATTAAACAAACTTATTAGCATAGCTAATTTAGAAGAAAGTTTAAATATTGAATTATTGTTTAACAATTTTCAAAAAATCTTCAAATTTTTAAGGATTATGAAAATTATTTCCTTTTATTTATGAACCAAGATTATTTGTTCAATTTATATAGATTTAATGAATTTATTTTAATAAACTTTTATTTTTACAACTCTTTTATAAATATCATTCTAATTAAGTCACAACAATAAATTATTAACCCATATTGTGATATCTTGTTTATACATGATCAATTAAATTTGAACTACTAGCTATTCTTTTAAGATCTCCATCTTGATCTTCTCCTATTAATTCTACTTTTGAAGCCTCGTAGTATTTCAAACCTTAGTTTGGAGTTAATACATATTTTGAGTTTGTCTTTAATTATTTTCTGATTAACTCAAGTTAAAAAAATTACTATTCAATTGCTTATTAATTTGATGTACACAAATTTATGAGTAATTTTTCATTTATCATAATTTAATCATTATTTTATTCTTATGCTATGATATCATGAAGTTAATAATTATCTGGGATTATAATCTTGTCAATAGGAGTTTAGGGTGTTAAATTTATTTTATTTCCTTATATTTCAATTTTCTCCGTATAAGGAATGCCTACTCTAAATGGTTAAGACTTTTTTGGATTATAACTTGGTAACTCTCCAAAGTTTTTATGAATAGGTGATATAAAGTTGTTAAATTATAACCAAAATAACTAGGTAAGTTAAGACATACCATTAATTCTAATTCTGCTTCTTTAATTGTTTAGGTGAGATTTTTGGTTTATTTCTATGATTTGTTTTATCCCTTATTTCTACGTTTCAAATCTTTTGCTTCTTTATCTGGTCTATAGCCATGTTCTATAATTAATTGTATTCTAAATAATTATAGGATTCTTTCTTTTACTCTTATAAGAAATTCTCTTGTCTCTCTGTTTTGGCTTTTAATTCTTCATTCATTTCAACGTATTTATTAAATTTAATCCCAAACCAATGTTGATTATCATCTTAGTTGGCATTAATATAATATTCATACTTTAATTTCTTAATAACCCTTACTTCAATTAATACTCAGTGACCATCTTTTTCACATCCAATAAAATTTTTCTTTGTTCACAAAATTTTTGAACTTCTTTTATGAACATAATTAAGAAATTAAGTTTATGAATAATTTAGAGTAATTATTATATCTCTTTAAATAGAAACAATAAAAAACGATGTTATCATAATTTGATGTTAAATTAAATAAATATCAATTTTCTTATATTTCGCAATAAGAATCAGAAAACAACTCTATAAATATTATTTATTTATTTTTAATGATTTTATCTGAAAGGAATAAACCTAACTTTCTGTTGTAAAGAAAATACAAACCCATTTCTCTGTCTTAAGTTTTGAAAAAACCTCTTATTGTTAAGTCTTTACCTCCTATTTATGTTTCACCTTCATAAAGAACGCAATAGAAAAAACCGTAAAAATTAGAAAATTGTTTATCTTAAAGACCTTCATAACCTTAAATTTTTAATAAATTTGAAGGCCTTGGAGCTATTGGACTTTCATTTAATCCAATAGAAAAGGAACCTCTATAATAGTAATATGCTATAATGAGTAGTAAAAAACTTGCTATTCAAGTTTCAAAAAAGTATACTACTCACAGAAAAATTAATATAAAGCCATTATAAAATTAATCTGAAAAATATTATACAGAAGCTTAAATTGACAAAGTAAATAAATGGTCATAAACAACATTTGATGAAGAGCAATTATTAGAATACTTAAATACTTGAAAATAATCAAAATGTTAAAAACTGATTTTTTATGTATATGAAGATTTGCATGATAAATTTTTATATTTTGGTAATAATTAATATTATAATTATTCTCTCATTCTTATTGTTTGAATTAAATCAAAAAGTTAAAAAACCCATAAAAAAATATTTACTTAAAAAATTAACTTTAAAATATTATGATAAGAAATTAGATAGCTTTTTATTTTAATTATGAAAGTTACTTCTTTATTAAAATAACCTCATTTATGATCAGAAAAACAAACCAAAATTAAAGTTAAGATTTAATACATTAAGAATTAAAAATAATATTTAATTAAAATTGAGATCCATTTTAATATGAACTAAATTAAGAATTAGAATTAGAATCCAAACAAATTTTTTATGCAAGAAAGATAAATTATAAAATATATATAATTATGAAAAAGTGTAAATTGCTCCAATTTTTTGACATATACATTTGAGGTTATAAAAAATTAAATTTTTTCTCTAATTTCTAGAAACTAAATCTTATTTGGTGAATAGACATAGATATTTAAATTATAAAATTTTATAAAGTCTAATAATAAAACAATAATTTATTATCACACATGTATAATTAAATTCATTTTAATGCCTTTAGTAATTATGCAAACATAATTGCATTTGCCATTTATATTTGAAGGGCTAAATTTTTTTCTTAATTCTTTTTGTCAAAATAATCTTTAATGGATTACTTTAAATTTTCCTATAATTAAAAATTATCATAATTAATATGATGATGATAATACCCTACCAAAGATTGAACATAAATAAATATTTAGTTATTCGTTTTTGTATCAAAATAGGGAATATCCTTTAAAATTTTATATCGCTTATTCAACTTCCTCGCTAATTTTGGGAAATAGTCACGAATCTACCCAAATCCAGATTCATTCCAAGAAATTTCAAAAGAGCAGAAAGATTTCGGTTTTATAGTTTAAAATTAAAAATCTTGAATTAAAAGTTCACATTAAATCAAGCAAAATAATGAAATGCATTATATTACTTATTATCTCGTCCAAACACATTCTTTAATAGGTTTTTAATCACTTTATTATAGATTGAGAAGCACTTAAAGATCGATATCTTGAAACTAAGCAATTTTATGAAGCGCTGTTTTTAATTTCTAGAATTTTGGTGTATCTTATAATTATTAATTTGTGCATTAACATGAACCTTTAGCACACTATATAACAGTGTTAATTGTCATTTCATCTAAGTGCTCAGTTTGTAATGCTTTTTTAATAGTAGACACACTCACCTTAACATAATCGACATATGTTATTTGGTTCCTCCATGAAAATACTTTAGTTAACAATTCTAATCTATAAATATCACTAATTAGTTTTTATAACTTTGGAAAACTCACTTTCTTCATCATTCTAATATTGAATTACACTTTCTTCTCTTCATAAGGATCGCTGTACGTAAAATCTGTTTCATCTGAATCAGAATTTAGATCATTTAAATTAACTTTTCTCACCACTTATGTCAGTGTATTTTCTGAGAAAGTACTTAAATACTAAAGTAAATCTTAATTTGGATGTTTTATATCTATCAAACTTTGAAAATAAGTAGCCACGTCTATATATGGAGCATGTTGCCCTAAATATTAAATTGTAAAATTGATGGATTCACTCAGATTTGGTTAATTTTCCTTTAGTTACATAAGTTCTTATGTAACTCTTTATATTTCTAATACTCTTTCAGATTTTTTTGAAGGCCAGATGATTGGAATAATATCCATGGGATTTTGTTTATTCATTAAAATACGTATTATTGAAAGATAATACAAACATAATTGAGATAAGTTTATATTTAAAGAGCCACATTTATTTTAGCTTTTTCACCTTTATTAAGATTGAAGAACTACATAAAAATTATGGATACAAAATACAAAAAATTTGTAATTCTACTTGAAGTTAATAAAATTCTCATTAAAGAATATAAATGTTGTAGATATATATTGAAAATATTAAATTCAATAAATCACCCTTGCTTTTTATTTACTTTTAATTATAAATGAATAGTATTGGCTAATTTAATAAATTCTGTTAAGTATGTTGGAGTTATGTTTGCAACATTGATGTTTGCATTCTCTAGTTTAGTACGCATATTAACAATCTCATGCAAAGGAATAATACTTGATATATCTATGCTTGATTCTTATTGATCGTATCTATCTGTCATTTAAGAAAAATTGGTTGAACCTATTATGTTTTTTTTCTAAGGAGAAATTATTCCATTAAATTGGGTAACCGAGTATTAATGGCCCCTTGTTGGAAATTACAAATTATTCTATGAAGGTGGAGGCGATAAAGAAGATATTGATTATATTCTAAGAGTAACTTATTATTATTTACTTTTAATGTAATCCATTGATTTTGCTTGGAGAAGAATTTTGATTACCTTTACCTGATTTAAATAAAAAAGAATCATTTTATTTCGACTTCTTATTACTGTATTCTTAGATTTTATTTACTAAGCTGTTTAATGAAGGAGCACTTATTTTTATATAGCTTTTAAATACTTCGCTTTATCTATCTTTATCGGAGTTTTTCTTTGACTTTCAATACCAATTGTAGATGAATCAAACCTTGTTTCTACAGGAGATTTTGAGTATTTGTCAACCAATCTTTCTCTATATAACTTTAAATTAAAATTTAACGATTCGCTCATTAAGTATAATTAATAAATGATAATTTAATTATCATTCTTGTTCATCTACAATTAATTATTCCATTTCAGAATCAATAAAGACTTCACTAATTGTCAACTCAGTCTTATCTTTTAGACTTAATCTAGGGAAATTTTAGATTAAATCAACTTTAGCTAATGGATCATGGAAACAATCGTCTTCTTAACTTTATACATAATCAAATAAAGTCTTTATATAGAATTATTATACTTGGATTTTATCATTACCATTAAATCTTCTTGTTCTTGTAGCATTAATAAATCTAAACAAAATAGAAATGCCTTAAAAGTTTTAGGGTTCTTCAGGTAAATTTGATAACAATTATGCTTTTTTAAGTAATCTTTACTCCTTATAAAAATAAATTTATTTATTATACTTCTTATTATTGTTTCTCTAATTATTTAGCTTATTCTTATTATTTTTATTCTTCATCTTTTTTTTCTTCTCAATTGCTTATTGCTCTGCAAAACGGTAAGCTTCCTTTTAAGATTAAATTAATAAATCTCTTTCCTTTTATCTTTACTATTGTGATTATGAATATTATTATTATTATTATTATTATTATTATTACTATTATTATTACTATTATTATTAACTCTAATATAAACTTGGTTATGGCTAAATAAATTAATGATTATATTAGTTAGGATTATTGACTTCTTTTTTAATGTTTTCTAACAAAATAAATTCTTTATTGAATGCTGCTCTTAAAGTTTTAATTTTTATTGCTATTTCTTCGAAATTCGTATCGATTGATAAACTAATTTAGTCCATTAGAACAACTTCATCAATAATATCTAATTTATATATCAAGATTGCTGGTGGGTTTGGTTTTTGAGGCAATTATTCATAAATTTAAGGATTTGCTAAAAGCCCTAAAATAATATAGTTTCTGTTAATTAATGAAACAAAGCTTTTGCAACTAGACATTTTCTTTAATATAGAAATGCTTTAATGATCATGTAAATATATCAATAATGGTCTAGTCTCATCTTTTATCTATTTTAATTTTTCTTAGAAGTTTCCAGATTAAAATTCTATTTCTCTTTAAATCTAATTTTGTTAGAGATATTTTTGAAATTCATTACCAAAATTAGGTGCTTTTTAAACTAAGTATAAATTTAACTATAATACAAATGTAAGAAAATAAACCAACTCCAAATTTTAAAGTTTTTTTCATTATACCATCTTCTTTAGCTCTCTTTTCTTCTTAATATTTTCTATATTTTTCAATTAAAGCAATATCCTATGGTTATCTTTGAATACCTTAATTAAAACTTTAAACATTTCCTATATCTTTAAACTATGAATTTTACCCTTTGGAGTTTCTTATACAGCTGGCCTCTATTATTATTATTCTTAAATTCCTTTCTATTAAGTGTTATAGCCTTGAGCTCCTTCTAAATCCATATAGAGTTGAATGGCATTCTAAATAAACTTTTTTAATACTTCAAGCTTATTGTCGGCCATCTAGATATATTATTATGCTTTCTGATAGTCAGAGCATCCTGTAATACTCATAAAATTGACTATATCCTCTTCGGTATTAGATGGTTGCATTTTTATATATTTTATTATTATACTCAAGAATTTAAGAAAATGGAATTAAGTCTATAAATAGTAATATTATTTGTTTTTAAATTGTTTCCATTTGATAAAACCTAAACTTCTCAAATTCTTTAGATCAACTCATTTTATAATCATAAAAAATGATCAAATTATTAGATTAAAATGAATAAAACTTACCCATCTACAGAAGTGTGGATTCAAACTAATCATTAATTATAGAAGAATATTTCAAACAACTATATATAAGAGAAAGACCTAACAAGCCTAAACTTTGCATTTGAAGATTTAGCATTATTCTAACACTAATTGAGCCACGCAATAAATTTATGGAAGTCAACCTCAATTTCACAAAACGATTTCATGTTACTTAAATAATAGTTACCATTGCTTCTTTAAGCATTGCATCAGAACTTATCCACATTAACTACAATGTTAATTTTGGGTAAAACTTATCTCTTATTTAGATTTATTCATCTTGATGGCTTTCAAATATTATGACATTATAGTGAAAGATTTAATCTAAAATTTTGGTGTACCTTATTTGCTCAAAAGATTACAGGATGAAAATTTAGAGGTTAGTTAAAAGTCATTTAAACTCGTAGGAATTATTCCTAAAAAATATTTGAATGATATAGAGGCTTTACCTATATTATTAAGATTAACTAAAAAAATTAAAATTGAATCTAATGATTTTTTTGACATAATAATAGAAATAGCTAGATATACTAAAAGAAAAGCAGTATTTCCTGTTATATATTAAATAGCATTTGTAATTAGTTTGTTAATACATCCTTAAATTGAATACTATTGAGCCGTAAATCTATTTAAAGAAAATCGTCTACTTTTTAAGTAAATCATGCGATTCAACAGAAGTATCAAAGATACTGTTAGAAAATCACATTATTCGTGTTCTAAATAAAATCTATAACAATTAAACATTTAATGGTTAATAGAAATAGTTCTATTGTATTAGTTTGATATCTTTATTACAAGAGAATTAGCAACAATCTTCAGAATTTACAACAGAGAAAATATTAATCTTTTTTAACTTACCTGTGGACAAACATAATTATAATTTAACTGAATTATATTCTAAAAGCCTTTACAAATTAACCTTTCATAATTCTAATCTTATCAAAGAAGTAATCAAAAATCAATAAATTTTAAATAATCTTTTTAACTTTTATGATTAAAAGGCACTTGACAACTTTACATAAATTTTTAATCGTGTAATAGAATTTGATTTAGACTTTGAAATAAATTATTTAATAAAGAAAGGAGTATTGTCTAAGTATTACGCTCAGTTAAATAGAAATGATTTAAGTATAAACTCGACTCTTTAAGGAATATATTAACTTTTATAAAAGGGTATAAATATTACTAATGATAATAGGATATATTAAGGATAATTTAAATTAATTACAGAAAAAAGTAAGAAATAGTTCTGTCCAAAATTTAAAAGATAAGAACATAGTATTTGAAATAGTTAGGCTAATTTAGTAAGAAAAATAATGAATAATTGCACTATTAATTATATAAAATTTTAAATATTAGTTTTGATTTAATATCATTTAAATCACCTTAATACCCTTTTTCAAACATTTTTACAATAATATATAAGTTCTTTATTTTCATCTCCTACCTCACGACTAGTTACTAATAAGACTTTAACATTCACAATATTTCCATCAATAAATATATTATTTAAAACTTTTTACGTTCAAATTAGTGAATATCTAATAATTACATTTTTTAGGCTCTTATGTTTTATGACAAATGAAGTTTTTAATTTGTATTTTTTAATAAATATTATTTATCAATCAATTTATGAAGTAACTTTACTACTAATTTTGACTGTATTTTCAGTATAGTTTGCAAAACGATTCACCCTCATAACTGCCTTTTAACAGTAATTATAAAGATCATTTACATTTCAAAGTAATTCGTATAAAGTTAACTATTTTAAAATAGATATATTTTCTCTAGATAAATTAAATTTACATTTCTTTTCATTCTTCTATTTTTTTTACATAAATAGAAAAAGTCATTTATTTTTCTCTTCATTCTCAACAAGATTTAAAATGATCTTTATCAAGACCTATTAATTTTAATAATGAAATCAATTGATTTCATTATCTTTTTAAATTATTAAAAAAAAATCTTTTATTAATATTTATTTCAAAAATTTGCCTATCGGTTTGTGTGATCTTTATCTATACCATTAGTAAAATATTTTATATAAATACAATTATTCGTATAATTTTTAAACCATTTCAGTGATTTTAAATTTAAATCTCCAGTCCTTTCTATCCTATAATCTTGCTTTAATTCTCCAATTAAGTCAGCATTCTCATTTTCTAATTCAGCACAAATTTGCAAGGTCTCCCTAAATTTTCTTATTTTTGTTTTTAAAATAAAAATTTTAGTTCATTTAATTAGACAAACATCAAAAATCTAATCCTTTCATGTAACATGCAAATTTTAGATTTTAAAATAATTAATTAGCAATTATTTGAAATAAAATAAAAACCTCAAAATTATTTATGGTTATAACTTCAAACATATTTTTTATTAATATTATAGAAACTTTTAGTCCCTTCTATTTATTCTTAATTCAAAATAAAGACATTTAACATTCTTTATACCTGAAATAATAGCATATAATAAATAATGAAAAGATTAGAATTTATTAATAGTGATATCATTTTCCTATTCTGATTTAAATAAATAAAATGTAATACTTAATATATTCCTTTGTTAATTAGTTAAAATCTTTTATTTTACTATTCAATCTAATTTTTATTATTTTATCATTATTTGCATACACTCACAGAAGTTTAATTAATATTTATGACCTTCCGTTATTTGACATCTTATACAAATCAATAATTTTTATTTAGTGAGAATTGTTATTCTAAGACTAATGTATTCAAACAGGTCATAATAATAAAGAAGAAATGATTCGGTTAATGCTTGTCCAGTAAGCCCTTCTGATTCATAAGCTTAAGAAACTTAGTACAAATATATACCTTTGATGACCAAGGTTATAAAAGCTGAATAAGACCCTAAATGGTAAGAATGTAAAATTTAAGGTAAAAATCTTACACCTCGTTCGAATTCAGCAATTGCAATAATAGAGAATGAGTAAATTTTTATCTCTACTTAGCTTGTATTTATATGGGGGTTATCAGTATTCTTAAGGCATTTTGAAAGACTTTTATAAACTTAACTTGAATTCTGAATAATTTATTTGGCAAAACATAAAATGCGAATATGAACCTGGTCCTCGTTGCCGTCATTCACTTTGTGCCTATAAAAATAATCTCTTTTTATTTGGAGGACAAATAGCAGATTCTATCTCTACAAATGAAATATTTGTTCATGACGTCAATCAGAAATTTTGGAAAAAATTGAGCATTAATGATTCATACCCATAACCTTTAGAAAACTATTGTGCTACTGTTTATAATGATCAATTAATTATATTTGGAGGCTTTTATAATGCTGATATTTGTAAGCATTCCAATGATTTATATTCTTATAATTTCTTTCTAAATCAATGGATAAAATTAAATAAACCCAAAGGAAGATAACCTTCTCCAAGAGATGGCAGTTCAATAGCTATTCACAATTAAAATCTCTATATGTTCGGAGGAAAAAATGGAGATTTACGATACAATGATCTTTGGTAATTTGATATGGCATTAAAAGAATGGAGTTTTGTTTCTATTAATAACATTTGTGATATTCCCATGAGTAGATCTGGACATTCTCTTATCGTTTATTAAGATTAATTGGTACTTTTCGGAGGAATTCATGATATTACTTGGGAATTAGATGATTTATATAGTTTTAGTATAAATCAATCAGAATGGAAAATTATTAATTAAGATACCTCAAGAAGATAGGAATTAGAAATTCCCTCTCCTGTTAAATTTAATAAAAGTCCATAGAACAAAAGAAGATCCATTAAATTGCCATCCTTAATTAGACCCTTAAGTTTGAGAAAATCTCCTTGTACATCACCCAAGAAGATTAGATCCTCTTCCTAATCTTAATAATCTTATTTTACTAAAAATTAGAATATTATTTAAAATTAGGATTAAAGGAAAAATAACATCTCAATTAATACATCAAATAATTATGTTTAAGAGAGAAAACATTTAGAAAAATTGAAGAAAAAAGTGGCTATGCTCAAATTGTTTGAAGTCGAAATTAATAATCACTCATCATTTTAAGATGATTGTAATGTTACTGAAAAATTAAAGACTTCAATAATTTTAATCGGAAATCCAAAGCAGGATTTGAAATTAACAAAAGGAATCCTAACTGAATTTGGGTAGTAAATAATCTCAAAGTACCCAATTAATTATATTTTAGGTTTCTTCTTCCACTATCAAATGATTAAAATACAATTATTGGTAAGAAACCTTGTGCGCGCGATGGACATGCAGTAGCAGTTTTTGAAAACTTAATGATTCTCTTTGGAGGAGATAGACATAATATGTCTTTTAACGATCTCTATCTTTTAAATTTAGCTCAGATATGACATTTTATTCAATATCAAAGACTTTTAATAATTATTTATATTATTATATAAAGCTTTAAGATTAATTAAAGTATTTCAATTTAATCAAACATAATTATATTTATAGATTTTTGCAAGTAGTATTATCAATCTACCCCAAAGGAAACTAGAGAAAAAATTACATCAATTTTTTTATCAAAATAAAAATATCAAATTATGAGCCTACTTTAATTAATTTAATAATTTTAAAATGAATAATTTACGAATAGTAAGATTTAATATCATTCTGAAAAATTATAAAAATGGGGTTGACCTTAATTTTGCTTGTAAAGTTATAAAGGAGATCATAATATTGCATCCTTAATTAATTTGTTAAATTATCATTTTTATCATAGCAAAAGGTTTAAGATGATTATTTATAAATAGTATTCAATTATATCCCTCTAATATCTTAGTGTTACATTAAAATTATAGCATATAATAGTTGAAATCTAAAAAAATGATTGATCTAATAATAAATCTTACTAACTTTTTAAATAATAATTCATTTTCTAATTATAAAATCTAGAGATAATAATAATATAGTAATTTAATTTAGATGAATTTTGATTGAGTTAAGAATTTGTGAGTACCTTCTTAATTTTTAGTTGAGAGTATAGTTCATAAAAATAAAAGGTATAGAAATGAGCAGTATTTATTCTTATATTTGTTTATCTCATATTGTCCATTTTTATATTCGCTTTTGTGTTCGTTTTTATCTATTTCTTTTTTTGGTTAGTCATATGAAGATATATATAATTTTATTAATAAGATTCAGTACAAATTATGCTTCAACTTTAGAATAATCAAATTTGAAATTTGATCAAGTACTTAGTTTGTTTTTGTACTAATTGGAATATTTTTAAGTCTTTGTTTGTATTTTACATATTTCAAAAGCTTCCCTTTTTTAAATCCAATTTTTAAAAAGTGGCAAGACCTTTTTGATTAATTTATTTATTTTAATGTTTCAATAACGATTCGATTATCTCAAACTGCCTTAATAAGTTGCCGATAGCATAATATTAGATCGTAAAATATCGTTCTATTCTACCTAGCAAATAGCATCAAAAATGGGATTGGTTAAAATGCAATTAGAAAGATCTTCAAAAACTAAAATTATGATTAATTTGAAAGAATGCAAATTAATTCTTTAGTTAAAGAACTCTAAAGAAATGGAAAATATGTCCCTATCATTCATCCTGATAGTTTATTACTTAGATATCTGTATGCTAATAAATTTGATATCTAATCCTCTTTTAATGTACCTAATTATCTGAAGTTAGTAATTGACATAAAGAGATACCATTTTATAGTAACCTGGTTATCTTGATTTAGATTATGATGTTGAATCTTTATATGTATTATGATAACAATAATCAAATTAGTAAAAGGGAGCCATATATATTGTAGGAAGAACTAAAAATCATATTCCTTGCATTGTAGTATCAACAAAATTAGTAGATGATTTAACTTTATTCGAAAGAGCAGCAGTTATATTGTGTAAATTAGTTGAAGATGTAATGTTGTACTCAGGTAAGGTGGAATCTTGGATTACTATCATTTAAACCAAAGATTAAAGTGCTTTTAAGATGCCACTAAACATAATATTTTAGATTATCTAGAAATTATAGACATGCTTTCCAAATTTATGTTAATATATTTATATCCTCAATAGTACACTTTCAATTAACTTATTAATGTCTTAAATAGAAGGTAAAAAAAGAATTTAAATTTAGAATAAATTGATCCAAATACGCTTAACAAGATTTAATATTTGAAAGACAAAGAATTAAAAATCCTTTCTAATTAGTTCGATCCTGAACATTTAGAATAATCTTTGGGAGGTTAGAAAATCATGTAATCATATTGGCCGCCTGATCCAAACGACTATCTATTTGATTTCCCATATTAATAATAACAATAATAATAGTAATAATAATAGTAATAATAATAATAATAATAATTATAATTATAATTATAATAATAGTAATAATAATAATAATAATAATAACAGCCTATATAAGATGAAGAACCTCAAATATTTTTCTCATAACCAACTAATAATTTATAATACCTAAATGAAGCTCCTCCCTAAGAAAAAGAAGTTTAGCCTCTATCTCCTCCTCCAATAAATAACCAAATTTATCAACCAATTATTTAATAATAATTACCTTAATAATAAGCTCCAATAGAAAAAAAAAAAAAGTGTATTTGTGTTAAGTGTTCTAGAGATTTAGATGAAGTTGCATTATAACCTCGTCAAAATAAAACATTTGAATCTAAACCTATTGAATAGCTTATAAAACCTCAATAATAACCATTGTAAAACGAAGGAACCAAGTAGCTTTAAGATTTAAATGATACTTATATACCATATGAGAGAAAATATGATAGCGTACTTAACGATTCATATTTAACCTAAATAAAAAGCTATAATGAATAATTTTAGCAAAACAATAGGTTGGATTAACCACAATTTGGAGGAAACTCATTTAATAATAATAATTAGGATAAACTCTATTAGAATTAATACAAGCCAACATATATTAATTCTTATGATTCAAAATCAATCAATGGGTCTCAATAGTTAGAATAAAAATAACAATTATAAATTTCAAATAAATTGAGTTAGGAAATATAAGCCAATATGGATAATATCATAATAGATGATAAACCAGATTATTAACCTAAATATATTAATAAACATAGCAGAACATATTAAACATCTCAATCAAGTAGACCTAGCAACAATTATCAGAACATATACAATTAAACTAATCAATCTAACCAATCTTTATCTCAAGTACCAGCCTCCCAATATTAGCCTTCCTATTAATACATACCAACAATTCCATATCAACCTCAAAGTTAATAACAAATTGTAAATCCTGTCAAAAATGATGTAATTTAATAACAACCGGTATAAGTGCAAGAATATAATGATAATTTTAATTAAAATTAATCATATTATGCACCTTAGATTTCAAGTGATCCTAAAAAGAAATATGATTTTAGTGAATGGGATAAATATAATCAAACTGATGATCCTTATCCAGTTTAATCGTATATAACCAACTCTGATAAATATAGCAACCCTTATTTATAAACAAGTCCCTATCGAAATAATATTGTAAATGCTGAGGATTATAATCAACTATATGACAATACCGGAGACTATAAACCAGGAGAATTTCGCCCATCTACCTACAATTTTACACCCCATGATTTTAAATATAATGATTAATAATATTAGCCTAAAATTGAAAGCACTACTAAATCGAATGTGTAAGAATAATTTTATATTAATTAGGGCACCATAATTGTATCAATAAAAACCAGGATAGTAAGCATGTTTAATATTTTGATTCATAAGAAAAATTTGTTATTGGTTTTATAACATTTTAATGCATTCTTTTGTATGATTTAATTTTTTTTTTCAGAATAAAAAAATTATAATTATCTATCTTATGATTTGAGTCTCTTATTTATTATAATTTAAAAAGTAAATGTTATTGATAATTTTTAAAATTTAGTTAAACTAAAACTACATTTTTACTTTAGTAAAGAACATTTGACTAGTTTCAGAAAAATTAATCATTTTTTTTATAATGAATAGATTAATAGATTAAAATGTATATTCAGTAAATAATTCTATCTTTAAGAATAATAATTAATCCAGATGTTTAATTTAAGTATTTAAGCTTATTTAATTTGTCTTTTTTAATTAATAAATGCTATAATTTAGAGGATTTATAATTTTTGATTTAAAGTGGTAAACCTTTTTCTTTGAAATGAGAAGAGATATTTAGCTAGACTGTAGATGGTTTTCACTTCAGAAAGAAATTCAAAATAAGTTCCTCGATCAAGATGTTCTAGAAGATAGAGTGTTAGAAATGTAATCTACCTATGGAAAAGTTAGAGCTAAATTTGATGATTTCTAAAGTATTTTGATCACTATATATAAGAAAGGTTTTTAGTTCTCATAGCTACAAATAAAGTTGAGGATATATATTTAGCCGAATTACTAAACGAGATTTTTGCCATTTTAATCGTCCAAGAAGAGTATATTAAAGTAAATCTTTATAAACATAAAGTTTTTTAAAGATGAATTAGTAGTTTAAGCTTTTTTTAAGGTTGAATAAAAAATTAAAGAAAAAGAATAATTTTTAAACTAAAACTTTCATTCAAATCAAGCTCCTCCAAATCTGTTCAAATACATTTAACAATATTAGAAACTTTAAAATTCTAATGATTTTGAGATGGATAGAGGAGAGAGAGAATAGTCCAACATCTCTTCAAACAGATAAATAATTTTTAAAGGATTTACAATTTTTGATGCTTTTAGATAATGCTTTTATATGTTAATTAAGAGAGGATTCGCAAATGACAATACATGGAAAATGTAAAGAATCAAAATATAGCAATATTTATTATAAAAAAGACAAAATCCATTACAACACTTCTTTTTAAATTCTGAAATGGGTCAATTCTTATTTGAGTATGACATTTAGGCAAGTAAAAATTTAAGTTAAATTTATAGAAAGCTATTTCATACTTCTGACAAATTCTACTTCTGCCTAGCATCCCTAAGATCAATTACTCTCAAAATTAAAAGCCTTGGTTTTAAGAATTCCAAATTATCATAAAGTAAAATAATTATAAATCTAGGTGTGTAAACCAGAATTAGAAAATAAATTAAAATCATCATTATTGGGGGTTATTGAAGCCGAAGAAAGAATTTATTATCAAAAGTATTATTCAGATTAAGCAGAAAAAGAAAAAAGAAAGATTCTAAAATAAAGAGAAATGACTGAACATGTTTTTTAAAATCAAAGAATAATGCACTTTGATGAGAATTCTTTAACAGATTATAATCAAAGTTATCATGATAAATTTATAAGTATAATATAATGACTCATTTTTTAATTTTATTATATATTTTATTTTATTTTTGATATATACTAAAATTATATATAAAATATCTAAAATTTCTTTTTATATTTTAGAATTAAAAAAAGATTAAGAATTACATTAATTGTTTTTAAACATCTCAATTTTATTATTATAGTCTGGTTTCTAATTTAAAGTAAGTTTTTCATAGTAGTTTGGCTTACATACCAGATTATCAAACTTTAGCTCAAAAATATAATCTATTGGTTTGTGAACTAAAATTTATGTATTTTTCTATACAATTTTCAAATTTGTTTATAATTATCATGTGAGGCATATAGATACATGATTTGAAATCATATGTGAAAAAAAACTAATTTTAGAATACACCTCAAATTTCTATACTAATTTTTTATTTTTTTGTTAATCTTAAAAAGGCATAAAATTATTTGATTTAGAATAATAAATAGATATTATAAAGTAATATTTTGATGGCTTAGATTTTTCATTATAAAATTATATAATTTAACATAAAAATTATTATGAAGCAAAACACAAGTTAAGCTTGTTTATTTTGCTATAAATATAAGCAAGATGGTTCATTTTCTCTTGTTCTTACAAAAGCTTTATATTGTAAATATTCGCAATCGTAAAATTTTTACTTCTAAAGAGACATTAATGACATTTTAGAAAACAAAAGAACTAAATCACGAATTAAACATTTAGATATCAATATTTATGATTCGGAAAATGAATACTTGAGAAGGTATATGATATTTAGTTAATACAAGATTTTATAAGTATTCAGAATTAGACACTCGAATTAAATCTCTTCTTGAATACTACAAATATCATATTAATATTCCAAGAAACTTTCATTCGAACTTAATTAATTGTCGAATGGAAAAGGTTAGAAATATTTTATATCGTAAAATTAAAAAAGAATTGGGAGTGCACAATGATGTACAGCATAGTCCAGTAAAATAAAAGGATTCATCAGATGATTGCTCTGTTGAAAATATGAAATATCTTTTAAAAGATTTAAAATTAGTGACAACTTAAGCAGATTATTCAAAAATTACAAATTCAACATTACTTAAAGATCTTATTACTTAGATTGGAAACTGTAATGAAATTGCTGATCCTATTGATTTTTTAGAACCCAAAGTTTAGATTAAATTAAATCATTTTCCAACCAAGAGTTTAACTCCTTCCTCTAATACAGTTAAATTAAACATTGAAAAATAAATCAAAGCAAGTTAAAACTTAAAAGTTCCTTTTGCATCTCGCTATCCAAAACTTACAACGTCTAACAAGCCTCCTACTGTTAAGATTGTAATTTCTTAACAATAACAAAATTCTCACAAAATTCTATAATAACAACTGCCAACAAATAAAGGATCAATGACCACTAGAGTTAAATCTAGATAAATTTCGATGGGTAATATTGATCTAGCAAAATCCGGATTACATACATCTAGAAGCCATCAAAACAATCAACAGTAATAATAAATGGAAATCGTAAATGAAGGGCTCATGGAATTTGCCTTAAAACTCTTTTCTAATCAATAGACAAAAGCACCAAGAAAAACTCCTTTTTAATAAAATAACAATTTTTTTGTAAAAGGAAATAATAGTCCTCATTATCATTAAATCCCTAATAAAGATGAATTAAAATTATAATTTAGAAGTTTAAGATCAAAAATAATCTCCCCATCTAGATAAATTAAATCAAATGTAGGCAGTCCTCAACATCGGAAAAAACAACAGTAGTGAATTTTGTTAATAATAATATAAAATATATTATATAATTAAACATCTAAAGACAGCATTATAATAGATTTACTACTAAATTTATAATAATCTTTCTTTGAAAAAATACTCTGCTTTGAATTACATCAAATAAAATATAATTATCATGTTAAATTATAAATATAGGAATTAAGATTATCTTTATTATCACTCATATAATTCTAGAGAAATGGAAAAATTACAAATTATTCTCTAATAGTTCAGTATTTTTAAAATTTATTAAGAAAATAATTAGAGGGATGAAAAATTTTATAATTTAATATCCTTCAAAAAATTATACTTTAACTAATCAAATACTGATCTCAAGTAAAAAAAAATTTTAAGTTTTTTATTTATATCAGCAACTAGATAGAATAAAAGATATAAAATAAAATATTTATAAATGATAACTAAAAATTATAATATAATTTATAAACATTTGTTTTAATTGATTTAATGATTAATATATATATTATTATTCTTAAATATTAAAAAAGTGAATCGAAACCAATTCTGTTTTTATGATAGTATATCTTAATGGTTATATTAATTAAAATATTATAATTTTATGTAGACTGGTAAATATAAATAGTAAAAAATTTTTATTAAATCAATTGTATTTAACTATAAGTTTCTCCATTAAGCTTAGACATTCAACTCTTTTTAGTCTAAAATCCTCCTTAAAACTACGGCAATTACTTAAGAGTTTATTGACATCATTTGGAGAAAAGGACATTTATTATAAATATTAAGCTAATTGTCCTAAAAGAAAAGTAAAGTTGACAATTTTCACATTTGAACATTCAAGAACTTAATCATATAAAAATGCTTAAAATAATTTAAAAAATTACATTTAATAAATTATGCAGCCAGATTATAGGCAAATTTAACAAAGTGAATGGAGTACTCAAAATTGTTATTAAATATTTCTAAGAAATCTGAATCCTACATGACCAAATTTAAATTTTCATTTAAATGCAAGAAGGTCTCTTAGAATTGGTTGAAAGTTTCAAAATGAATTTCTAATATACTTTTTTCTAAATTGCGAAATGATTCTGTCATTCTAAAATGTTCAAAATCCCTCAAATCTAGGATATTAATTTATTTATCAATAAGATTTGTTTTTATATCAGTTGTTTTTATCATTACGTTTTTTAGAAGAATAAAGGACAATTTTTCTACATTTGATACTTAAGCTTAATTGTTGCCATAAAATTCTAATAGTTATTCTCTTAGTTTTTTTAGAAATAATAAAAATTCTATTTAATTTTGGATTAGCATTCTATTAATAGTGAATTCATCATTTTCAGAGGATTGCCTGTGAAATAAAAACTTTGGCTCAGAATTCTAATATAGATGTTTTGGGTGACAATAATTTCTTTCAGATTTAAATTGTTCTTCTCTACATTATTTATTGTCACTATATCTACTAGTAGTTTATTAAGATTCGACTTTATGGTGGACAACACTTACTGTTCTGTCTTTCTTCTATGTATTTGGTTGAGTTTAACAATTGTTAATTTTTTAGTTTGAAATATTGTTTTTATTTTCCTCTTCATTTTAAGGTGATGCATGAGTTTTTAAATAATGCCTTCCTTTAATTATCTAAACTTATCTATTGTCTATATGTAACTACAAAGGAGAAATTGTATTTCTTTTTATTTTATCATCTGATGGACTAATATTTGGAATAATTTGCATGGATTTGTTTTATTTAGCTTCTTGAGGAGTTAAATTTTAAGTATTTTGAAATTGTGGTTGTTGTTGTTATATAGGTTAGACGATTGCCTTTTATTATTAATTTTATAATTGTGACTATAGTTGTTACAACGGTTGTGTTTAAGAAAAAACTTACTAAATTTATTGTTAATGCATAGAAACTTATTATTATTTTGAGGTATTTTTATTCTAAGGCATTTATTAAGCTTAATTTTATGGTTAATTTTATATTGGCTATTAAGTTTGCTAGTATAATTATTAAGATTGTATTTAAATTTAAGTTTGCAATTATTAATTTTAGGTTTAAGGTTATTGCGAAGTGTCTTTTTTTGGTTGCCTTTCAAATGCGTTTTCAAATAATGGATGAGTAAAGACTTACTCCCAACCGAATCTATTATTTTCTTCATATGCTAAACAGCCTATTATGAATTATTGAGTAAGTTTAGAAATTTTTTTTGCTATAAGATAAATTAATTAAATTACAAAAAGCAATTTTTTAATTTCTTTGTTTATTTACTAAATCCAATATATCTCGAACATTCCAAGGAGTTTTACCTTCAATCATTTCGTAAAAGATTAATCCTATTGACCATACATCACATTTCGATGTATATTATCTTCTCAATAACACTTATGGAGACATATAGAGTGGAGTTCCAACAAGAGATGTCATCAGATCTTCATCTAATTTATCAAACCTCTTGGCAAACCCGAAATCAGCAATTTTAAATATATTATTATTTGCCACCAAAATATTTGCTGGTTTTAGATCTCTATGAATAATTCCTCTTTTAAAAGATTAAAGAATCCCCCGCAATATTTATATCAATATTTTAGTAGCCGCTGTTTCTTCAATGGGTCCCTATAATATTACATGGAAATTATTACTGATCTTTTCATGTATTCTTTTAGGTCTCCTCCTGTACAGAGTTCCGAAATTATATAACAATTATTAGCCGTTGTAATTACATCAATAAGTCTAACTATATTTGGACAGTCTAGGTCTTTCATTATATCTATTTCTTTTTGTAATAAGGCTTGATTTTCAGATGAATATTGTTGGAAAGCAATTGCTTTAATAGCAACAGTTTATCTAGATAAAGCTAAATATATTGAATACCCTGAATCTATATTTCTTCCAATATAGACTACTCCATATGATCCTCTTCCTATAATTGCTTAGGTGGAGAAAGCATAGTTGTGAATTCTCTTATCTGGAATATGTTTAGATAGCTGTTGAATACGAGCCTACATATAAATAAAAATAAAATGAACGTTTGAAAATAAAAATTAATAAAATATGATAATCATTAGTTCTAACAATAATTCAGATAGGATTCATAATGTTTTAGAATAACTCCGAGTCTTCCATTAATATCGGTACTGTAATACCATTTTAAAAGTCCATTTTCACACATCTAAATAGTTTATAATAATTCTAATGAATGTTTTGATATTTTTTCTAGTGAGGTTTCATCTTTTTTCCCAAGCAGTGCTAATAGTTAATTTTTTGCGTTTTCATTCAACGATAATATTTAGATTATTTTATCAACACATTCATGTAATTTCTAATAGAGTTTTAAAGTTTCTTCATCAAAATTATCAAGTATTGATTGTGTGGTTGCATATTTCAGTTTCTAAATATTATTTATAAATAATACCGAATCAGAATCCTTTATTTACCTTTCAGAATATCCGATGATTTTAAGACGTTCAATGTTCTATACTGTACAGACATATATTGAATGTTGATGAACTGGTACACATTCAATTAGTTTAACTCTCATACAACAGTCTTTATATTGAGGATCAATTATAAAAGTCAAGTTTTTTTTTAAAGCTTCTGTAATCATTTCGACATATCTAAAAAATTTTCATACTTTATACCTTTTTTCAAAGAAATTAAACTGAGTTTAAGAGTTATGATGTATTGTAATTCTATAGACGAAGCAAGGATCTCCTTGATGCTCATGCATTACTTCTTCTGGTTCAGCGATCGAAAGAAAGGGTGAGTTTATGTAGTTACAGCATAATCGTCTACAAATCGGGCAACTTTGCCTTTGCTTAAATTTTTATAAAAAAAAAATACTTCCAGAGCAACTACTATGCAATCTCTACAAAAAACATGATTACAAGGTAATTTAACAGGATCCTCATAACCTTCAAAGCATATACTACAATTTTCTAGCTATGACATTAAAAGAAATGTGTTCTAATTTAAAAAATATTTTCTAATATTAAATTCCAAAGAAATTCATTCTTAAACATAAACTGAGAACGGCAATGTTCTTAATTAATTTAATTATTTTAATAAATTATTATATGATATTTAATTACATATATGAAGTGTATCATTTATTTTATTTTATTATATATTTACTTTTTGTTTTCATCAAGAGAATTGAAATTCTTGGCTTATTTTCATAAAAAAAATTTACATCATTAAGAAATAGATGTCAATATTTTATCAAAATAGTTCATCAACCCATACATCCTTAATATTATTACATAACTGCTTTAATAAATAATTCAGATAAATTTCCTGAGCAAAATTAAGTGATGTTTCAAATTACAATTTTCTTGTTTTTCTGATAATTTCATCCTCCTTCCTTTAATCCAATAAAGTTGTAATAGAGAGAGTTATCTTAAGATTCATTAAATCTATAAACATTAATCAATATAGAGCTACAGAATTACTTTCTATATAAATGAGAATTACACAAATATTTTACTGAATGTTTATATTCTTGATATATTTTGCAATTTTTTTTTAAAGAGAAAAATATAAAATTTAATATTTATTTAGTTTAAATATTGAGATTATATGACCATCCAAGATCTAAAGTAAAAAATTTTAATTTATAGAAATAAAAAAAATTATTTTAAAAACCTTATTTAAAAAGTTATTCTAAATTTAAATATATTTAGTTTAATTTGTTTATGTTAATAATCATATTGTTTTCTTTATAAATAGAACTTTTCATAAAAAGAATGTGAAAAATAAGCAAAGAACTGAGTTAAACGTGAATAGTATAGACATAATCAGGCAGGAGAGCAGCTAAAAGAACATGGAGGCAATTATCAGGGTTATTACTGAGATAACAGTAACTAAACAACTGAAAAATTTGGACTTACTAACTAAATGTTGTTTACTCTATTAATGCATTAATTATTTGAATCCTTAATTCCTACTCTCACTAAATATAATTGTTAAAGTATTACAAAAATATGGAATGAATATGTTTGAAATTCCCAAACAAAGCAAAGCTAAACAATAAATCTCTAAAGAAACATTAGTTATCTAAAAACAAAAATTATAGGATAATACAATTAAAGATGGATCCTTTATAGACAACCAAAGGGCATATAAAAAAATCAATACTGTAATTGCATATTAGAAAATGATAAAAGTTTTCTAAGTCAAAGTAGTTCGTATTTTCTTCATAAACATTTTCTCAAATAAATTAACTAATTTACAATCATATTTTACTAATTTCTTTAGACGAAGCTCTCTTTACATCAATTTATGAAAATATAATATCCTGCTACTTGCACCAATATTAAATATTCTTAATTTCTTCTTGAATCTTAGAAGACATATTATCAAAAGTGGATTCATTAAATAAAATTATAGTCCTCTTATGCTAGCCATTAATTGAAAATAATTTTTTTCTAATTTACTTTATGGATTTCATAATATCAGTATTTCGTTCACAAAATATAATTATATATCCAGTTACTTTTGGATCCCTGAATGGCAATAAAGTAAAAAAAAAATCATATGATGGTGTGTCGATTAATTCTATATCGTAATCTGGAATCTTAGTCTCTTGGAAAAGTTTTGGATTTATTGTTGCAAATTTCTAAACGAGAGTAGTTTTGCCAGCTTGTTGTAATCCGATGACCATAATATTTTGTTTAATTTATTCTTAACTCAATGATAGATTTAGATCATTCTGCATAGAATATTAATTAAATTATCTAAATATATAAAATTTGGAAATTTTTTATTTTATATATTAAATTAGGATAAAATTCTCATTATTTCTTTTCCTAATCTCCTTTATTGTTATTTCTTGTGTTATTTTATCTATTATTATCCCTTCTATCTCTGTTATCTCTATTATCTCTATTATCTCTGTTATCTCTGTTATCTCTATTATCTCTATTATCTCTATTGTCTCTATTATCTCTATTATCTCTATTGTCTCTATTGTCTCTATTGTCTCTATTATCTCTTCTGTTATCTCTATTATCTCTGTTATCTCTATTATCTCTGTTATCCCTTCTGTCTTTAATATCTCTATTATCTTTTCTTTCTCTATTGTCTCTAGTGTCTCTATTATCTTTTCTGTCTTGACCTCTATTATTTTCACCTCTTGGACCTCCTCTATTTTATCTTGTATTTCTTTCTCTTCTTTCTCCTCTTTCTCCTTCTATACAATTAAATTTATAGCATACATTATCTTTATCTTTATGGGACGACTTCAGATTCTGGAAGAGGTTCTTAGTATCCAACAGACTTTTTATCTTCTTCTGTTGGTTTGGTTGTTAATTTAACAGTTAAAATAGATAATTATTTTGTAATGCTAACTTCCACTAATCCTTCTTCTGTTGGGAGATATTTATCCACAATTTAAGTATTGCCAATATGATTAATCTATTAATATAATTTTAAATAAATACCTAAGATAATCCAGGTACTCTTCTTCTTACAATTTCACTAATTATCAATACCTTGGCAATGGCCTTGTCAATTCCTTTGATTAATACAAAGTCTTATTTTTCGATATCTTATGTGCCTTACAATAGTTCAATAGCTCTTTTGATGTAAGATCCATCAAGACCTCTAGTAGAGACTTTGATTTCATTTATTGGAGCTTGTGTTTATTCGGCCCTAACGTGTTCGTATTTATTTTAAGTGACTTTCATGTAAAAATTAAATAAATGATTTAAATTAAAATATTTAAAATAAACCTTAATAGAGATTTTTAGTAAATTGTTTAAGTTAATTTCTAAATAAAATGATGACTAAATTGATACATAAATCTGATATGTTTTTCATACTCAACATTAACACTAATAAAATGTATAAAAGAAATTAAAATTAAAATTAATTAGTAAGTTTATCTCCAAAAAATTAAATAAATAAAATATTTATGAATATTTACAATTATCTCTTTAAGTTCATCATTGTTGGAGATACAAGTAAGATATACTATAATAATCTTAGACGTTGGTAAAAGCTGTTTATTGTTGTAATTTACAGATTCTAGATTCAGAAATGAACATGATGCAACAATTGGTGTTGAATTTGGATCAAGAAATCTAAAAATTAATGATAAACAAATCAAGTTATAAATTTGGGATACTGTATGATATATTTTAAACAATTAGGCAGGACAAGAATCCTTCAAATCAATTACGCGATCATATTATAGAGGGTATAGAATGAATATTTGATTTAGATCAATTGGTGGAATTCTTGTATTTGATGTCACAAGCAGATAATCTTTTGAGGATTTATAAAAATGGTATCAAGAAATCTAAGGATATGCATGTGATAAGATAGAAATGGTTATAGTTGGAAATAAGATTGATTTATAAGAGAGGTAGAAGTTGTATTAATTATTTTTAGAAGAGAAGTTACAACAGAAGAGGCTAGAAAATATGCATAAAAATAAGGATTTGCATATTTCGAAACTTCAGCCAAAACAGGTGAGAATGTTGACAATGTTTTTGAAACTATGGCTAATCAAGTATTAAAGAAGATTGATAATGGAGAAATTGATCCTACACAAGAAGTACTCTGCAAATAATCAACTTTAGGTATATGGAATCAAGATTGGATCAATCGGTATCAAAAAGAAAAACGACATTGTTCAATAAAAAGAATAACCAAAACCACAAATTGTTACAACGAGCTAGACTTAATAATCAGATAGTAATAAGGGATGTTGTTGAAGATTATTTTAGTAAATTGTATATTCGATTTCTACATTTCTTCATTTGCGATATGAAATAATTCTACATTTAAATTCTCTTTAACAAACATATATTTTTATCTCAATCTTCTGAAGGTCTAAATCTATCTTTATTTGCTTTTGTTGCAAATCCCCATAAAGTACCAACTGCTATACTATTTCTGCTTATGCTTCTAATGGCATTTTGTAAATATCCTTTTAAAAGTCCTTGCGCTCTTTCTTTTTAATAAATCTTTGCATATATTTTCAATTGAATACTTGGATAAAAAATGATTTAATTGACTATTTTGGTTGTTTAGTAATGACTTAATAAACAGTTCTTTATTAGTAAATGTAGATTGGTTGTAATAATAATGTTGATATCATCGAAGATCCTATCACTGATAAACCTAAACTTATTATATTTCCTTTGAAATCTGTGTTAGGCCTAAAAACATTCATGAATTCATATCCTAATTTATTTAGACAAAACTAAAATAAACCCATTTCAGATATGAATTATAAATATGTATATAAAAACCGAGCACCAAACGATGTTTTAATCCATACTGAATTACCACAAATTCTAGTCATTTCAGTCATCTTCTGTGTATAATTTTTAGTTCTTAAAGTTTATTATATAATTACTCATGCTATTTTAATATTTCATTTTGTAGTCTAACTTTTAAAATACTAATAGGATGAGATGCAATCATCCCAATTAAATTAGAAGTGGCTGCTAATACTAATACCAATGGATCTGTCATTTTTGCATATCTCAATAAAGGATAAACTGTTGAATTTTCCGGAGTAATATCAAATCCTTTATTCTCATCTTCATCTCTAAATCTTGGTGAGATGTAATTCTTAAAGGCATATTTGAAATATAAATAATTAAAGATATAGTATCGTAATACTATTTTACTAAGAGATAAATCAAGCCTGCTTTTTAATCCATAATATAGACTGCACTTTGAACCAACAATCGTAAAATATAAGGTTATGATTTTACTTCAGAGTATATTAATGCTGACTCCTAAATTATCGATTTTGATAAATATGATTCCCTTTAAATGCATCTATTTCCTATAAAATCTATAGGATAAGTCAACAATTCATAAGCCACTATACTTCCTGTTAATATCAATTCTTATTTAAAAGGCGTATAATCAGCAGGAAATACTATGCATTAGTACATTTAATTTTATTATAAGTATAATTTATTCCAGAATTAATAAAAAATTAATATTTGACAAAAATAGGTGAATCCTTTTTCATATTTTTCTATTCAAATCTATTTAATCGATAAAATGAACTTTTCATTATCAATAATCTTACAAATGTGATAATCTAGAAGTATTTATAAGTATCTTCAAAAAGATTATTATGATTATGTTAAAAAGAGATTAAAAAGATTAATTACACAGAATATATCATAAAAAAACTATCTCACTTAGATTAATATCAATAGAGTATTCATTTTAGCATTTTTTAATTGATTGATTCTTTTAGAAGTTGTTTATAAAAATTAAAATATAGATTTATTCTATTTTCTGATGATAATCTAAAAAAAATAAATAATAAATAAATCTATTTAAAAAAAGTTCATAAATAATACTTTATTAATTCAAAAGATTAATAAATTAAAGAAGGATATTAGTGATTATAATATTATTATTAATATTAAAAAAGAAATTAAAAAATAAAACATAAATTTTTATGTTTTAAATGAAGATTTTTCAAAAAAAATCATTTATGTGTAATTTATTTCAATATTTATCTTTAATTCTTTTAAAGAAATGACTTTATTTTTAAAAAGAAATATTAAATTATTTTGTAAAACATATGAAACAATTATGATTCTTTGATCACATATACAATGAAAAAATAAGAATTTTTAGATTTAAAGATAGAGAACTTAAAAATTAAAATCAGTTTTTATCGGTAAGCTAGAAACAAAAAAATATAATGTAAAAATAAAATATATAAATGAAAATTCATTAATTCATTTAATTTATAAAAAAAAAATTAAAATGGCACTTAAAAGAATTCAAAAAGAATTAGCTGATCTTTCAAAAGACCCCCCTTCTAATTGCTCAGCTGGTCCTATCGATGAGAAAGATTAATTCCATTGGTAGGCAACCATTATGGGACCTGAGGGCTCCCCATACTAAGGTGGTCTATTTTAACTCAATATTCACTTTCCCACAGACTATCCATTTAAGCCACCAAAAATTAACTTTGTTACCCGTATTTATCATCCAAATATCAATCAAAATGGAGCAATCTGTTTAGATATTCTGAAAGATTAATGGTCCCCAGCCTTAACAATCAGTAAAGGTAATGAAATAATAATAATATTAGTTTTATTAAGTATTTCCTCTTTATTGACAGATCCAAATCCAGATGATCCTTTAGTGCCAGAAATCGCAAATATTTATAAATCTGATAAATAGCGTTATGAGGCAACAGCAAGAGAATGGACAAGAAAATATGCATCATGAAGATTCTATGTATATGTTTTATACATTGCTTATAAATTATTATTTAATTCTATTTTGATTTATCTCTATAGATGAAGAATGAAGAAATTAAGAAGAGTATTTATAACATAAAATATCAATCTCTAAAACGATTATTTCGAAAAATTTTTGGTTTGAAATTTTACCAGAATATTTTAAATGAGTATTTTTCTTAAAAAATTAGTTTAAAAATAAGAAAATATTGAGGCTAACAATTCATTCATGAGATATTTTATAAAATAAATGTGATGAAAGATATTCCAATTTATCAAATATATTAATTTATAGAATGACTAAATATATATCCAATATAATCTTAACTTAAATTGCTTATGATTTTTATTATATCATTAATGCTTATTCTTATAAAGAATACAAAACTTTATGATATCTATAATTTTTATAGTGAGATCAATATGTGAATTCGAATAAAGAATATAAAATTTACACATTTAATTAATTTTATTGAATATGAATATTTTGGGAATTATCATAGATGCCAAATTTTTATTGGGAATAGGAGTTGGCTTTTTTGTAGCCTCATTTCTTATGTTACCAAAGAATGAAAATAATTAAGGAAATTATTCATACTCTAAATTAAAATTATCATAAAAATCAATCCCTTCTACATAAGATTTAAAACAAGTTTATTTAAAACCAAATTAGAGACCTAAGAATTTAAAAGAGAAGGGTTAAAACTTCTAAGAATTTTAATAATAAGGATTTAGAGGATAAAAAAATGATTTTTTAGAAGAAGATGAAATAAGAAAAAAAGTAAAGATGTAATATCATTAATTTGAACCTATGTTTGATGAAACATCCATCAAAGTCTAGTCAATTAATACATCCTCAGACTTTGAAAGCTCATAACCTTTAAGAATAGATTGTCAAACTATATTGCCAATCAACGAAAACTTTGTATCTTATCATGAAGATAAAGATTTTAATGAGAATGGCAAAGGATTTGTTGAAAATGATAGAGATTTAGAAGAACTAGCAAATATTTAAGAATCTCCGATATTGAAAAATAATCAGCTTAATAATAGAAAACTAAATGTTAAATTAGAATTCTAAAATTAAGATTCAATAAACTAAGGGTGATATATAAGGTTTTTTTGATAATAATTTCATTTATAAACAAGTTTTTGTTATTTGAGTTAGTTATTTCTAAAAATATTTGTAAATAATTATTATTTATTATGAATTAAGAAATATAGCAATTTTTGAATAGGTTAGAGAAAGTGATTATATATTAGTTTTTTTCCTGATTTAAGTTAGCCTCCAAAACCAGATTTGGAATTTATGGATGAGGATGAATTGTATGAATGGCTTCATCAACGATTATTATTATTTATTGTTACAAAAGATATTCAAATTGCAGCAGTAGCAATTCAACAATGGTGTTTAAAAGGATATTGTAATAATTATAAACTTTAATACATAGGACATTAGAATCTGGAATCCCATTAATTCATTAATTTTTAACAACTATAGCTGGACAGTAACTGAAAAAAAATCCAAAAATGGTTGATTAAATCATCAATCTTGTTCAAGATAATTAAGAAAAACAAAAATTGATCACCTAATTATAATAGACTTAACAATAATAAGTAAGTTTATAAGTATCAGATGTAATAATATTATTCCAATTAGTCACCCAAAGTTTTAAAAGCATAAACAGATAAAAAAGACCCTAGTTTTTTCTAGAATATTTTAACAGCCCTAAGATGTTGGGATAAAAAATAAAAATGATTCACTTATAATCATAAAAAATTTTAATTTTTCTAAAGAAATCTTTTTATCTAATTTCAAAATTATGAGATTTAATTTCCATTAGCTCTGTAACTGCTAAAATTAATATTAAGAAAAATATTTTTAACATGATTTGAATAATATTTATTCCTTGAACTCATAAATAAGAAGTAATATTTTGAAAATTAGTATGATTTATTAATCAAAAAAATTCAAAAACACTTAATAATATCATAATAAATTAAAGAAGATTTTTAATGGTTTATTTTTATTAAATCAATGTCACATCTTTTTGTGATTAAAAATAAATTTAATGAATTGGATAAATCTCTACTAATATTATTTAGGAGCGATAGCTGAAATTGTTGGTCCTTAAACTATCCTTTTAAAAAACGATTCTAATTATTTAGTAGTACTAAAGATATGATTATTAAAATAAATTACTTATATTCAGTCAATATATCTATTATCCCAAAAAAAAATACTTTATCTTGGCAATTAGATTTTATAATCTTAAAATCTTTAAAATTTTCTATCATTTCAAAATTGCTTTTACTTTCAACCTAATGAATCCCAATTAATAAACTATAATCTAATAGATTATTATTTGATAGAAATTCTGAATCGCTTTCTATCTATTATAGTAGTTCTTCTTATTTCTTTTAATCAATTGTTATATTTTCATTATTTTTAATAAAGTCTAAATCCTTACGAGCTATATCTGGGTCTAAATTTTATGAAGTAGTTCTTTTATGTGTACTTCCTTTGATATCATACTTTTTATGTATTTAATATTCAGTCTTAAATACATTTCCCATTACAATAAAGAAAATCTTTTTTCCTTAAAGACTTATTTTGTGTAAACCATAAAGTTTGATTATTAATGAATTTGGAGAATTTTTTAAGTAATAAAAATAATTACTCAAGATTTTTCTAAATAAAAAAAATTCTTTTTGAGAAATTGTTTTAAGTGTGTATAAGCCGTCTGAAGAAAAATAGAAAAAGCTACCACTTTTCCCAGTAGATGTCAACTCACTTAATGTACTGAGATCTCCTTACATAAAACTAAACAAAAGGTTTTCAGGTCCAATGCTATTTAAATAACTATCACTATCAATCATCTATAATTTTCGGATTTCATTAAATACTTTAGGAGCATAATCATAGAATTTACATTTTTCTTTATTTTGATATGATATGATTTCAAAACATTATTTTAATTCAAAATCCTATGATTAAATGAAGTTTTCTATGACTGCATTAGCAGATTTCACTGCCATCTATATACCTTACATCATATTAATAACTAAATCCCAAATTTCGTTACCTATTTAAACAGACGATTTTTTGTATTTATTATTACTGATGGATACTTATTTTATAAGAATTAATTATTATTGCTCTTCTGATTCCAGTTTTTCATTGTATATATTCTCCATTTTATCTAAAGATTATTCGCTATCTTAGTGTAGTTTTTGTAATTTTTAATGTACTTCTATAAATTTATTTTTTAATTATTCATGTGACATAGTGTGAATCCAACTCATATCATCATTTTAAAAGGAGTTTTCATTTAATCCAGAATCATCAATCAATACATCAACTCCATATTTTTATTTCACAAATTATGATTTCTTTAAAGAAACAGATTTCTCTTGTGTTTCACAAATAGAATTTAAAATTTCAGCAGATTGCTTTTTAAGTTTATCAAATTCATTTAACATTACTTAATCTCTTTTGTGTTAGCTCTCTTTTATTGTTTGTGTGACGCCTTTTTTCAAAAATTCAAAGATATCTAAAATTTAAGGATTTTTTGTTAATGCTATAATATATTCTTATAATGAGATTTTTTGATCTTTATTAATGTCTATTAAATTGAATATTTCTTAATATTTCTTTTCCATATGATAAACTACATCATCATTCAATTCTGTGCCTTTCATTATAGTATACGATTTAATTAGCAATTTCATAGTATTACTGAAGTCATTATATGTAATATAGCCATTTCTTTCTTGGTCTATTAAACGAAAAGATATTTCAGCTTTTTCTTCTTATGTACCATGAGTTATTTTGTCAAAGTAAGCCACGAATTCTTCAAATTCAATATGACCATCTAAATTAATATCCATTGCTTGAAACAAAGCATCGCCTAAACATGAAATTGAATCTAATCCTAAAACAGCTAAATTAGTTTTGAATTATTCTTTATTAATATATTTACTTCCATTGGTCATTGAAATAAATCTAATATAATTTGAAAATTGATTCATACCTCTTTCTTAGTACATTAAGTTCTTTATCGCTGAATCTCGTATCATTATAATTTAGAAGAGTTTATTGGTATAATTTTTCCTTTCTAAATTTTAAACATTTCATTATAAATATGACACATCAATATAGATTCTTTCGAAATAAATTACAAATAAAGGAATAAGGACTATTTTCTTAATAAAATTAATGATTAGAGCTGTAATCTTATTAGGTGGTCCAAGTAGGAAAGCAAGCTATGGTACTTATGAATAGGCATCTCCATTATTTCCAGTTAGTGGAGTTGAAATAATAGGTCATCTCCTAAATGCTATACAGAGGCTAACAAATTTGAAAGATTTTGTTCTTATGGGTTATTACGATAAGAAATGTTTTTAACATTTCTAAGAAAAGTACTAAAAGTTGTATGGCAAAAATATTCGTTACATATAAGAAATAAGCGAAGTTGGAACAGCAGGTGGATTGGCATAAAATTTAGAAGAATTATTTGAAGATGTTGATGGTATTATAAATAAAATAGCAATAAGATCTCTTGGTTGTACATTCAGACATTTGTTGCGATTTGTAGGCTTAAAAACTATACGAATTTCATAAGAAGTAAAATTAAATTGAATCTAATTTAGTAAATCTGGCATTTGCACTATAATGACAGTTCGAGTTTCAAAAGAAGAATCTACTCGTTTTGGATGCTTGATAAAAGATTGCAATACTGATTAATTGATACATCACGCTGAAAAACCAGAATAATATATTTCAAATTTAGTAAATTGTGGAGTATACCTATTTAATAAATCATTCAAAGCAACAATCTTAAATGTAAAAGCTAAAAAAGAATCAAATTTGAGTGAAGAACTTTAAAATTAACCATATGTTAAATATATCAAAAGAAGTACAGATTTGGATAAGGCCTACTTGTCTTTAGAAAATGATGTACTAAAATAGGCTGAAAGAGAAAAAGTGTTCTTATTTGAACATAAAGGATTTTGGTAATCTATAAAATCAACAAATGATCTTCTTAACGCAAATAGACTTCTTCTTCAATATTATGTTCAAAATCCTATCTTATTTGATAATCCTGATTTTGAAATAAAACCTGAAGGAGTATTGATTCATAAAAGTGCCAAAGTTCATCCATCAGCAAGGTTGGGTAGTAATGTAGTTATAGGTGCTGGTTGTGAGATTGGAGAAGGAGTTCGTATTAAGAATTCAATTTTGCTTGATGGTGTAGAAGTCAAAGTAATAAAATTTTTTATTACTTAGAATTTCTCTTTTATTTAAAACTCAATAATCTGCTATAATTCAATTCTAGGATATTGGAGTAGAATTGAAGGAGATGTTTAATTTTTAGGACCATGTGTTATTGTAGATAATGAATTATTTTTAAGAAATGTTGTGTGCCTTCAAAATTGCAGAGTATCTGAAAGTTAAGATGGAGGTTGTTTGATGTGAAATTATACATATTTTTATTATCAATCAACACCCAAACATATATCAATTGTTGTATCATATACAACTGTTGGCATAACTGATTACATAAATTTTAAGAAAATAAACAAAGCCTACATTGGTTTAATTTCTGCTCCATTTTATTTGGCTTTGTCAAGAAAAGCTTTCATTGTTGTTGAGTGATTGCATGGATGAATTGTAACCTATTAATAATGAAGATATGGATGTTCTTCTACTGTTACTGTTTCATTTTAATAGACACTCATAATGTCTTCAAATATTTCTTAATGTTTTAAAGGTAAGCCAGAATTCAATGCTACCCCTTAAAGCCATAATCTTGGACAATGATATTTTCTGTCATAAGTTATGGTGATTGTATAAACTCGAGTCTCTTGTTCATTCAAAGCTTACTATTGCTTTTTACTCATATCTACACATAAAAACCCTTCTTATCCTTAATTATTTTAAAAATCAAATGACAAAAATTCTTTTATCCTTGTTTAGGATGTTGCATTAGCTACTAGATACATCTTCTCTGGATGAGGAGGGTCTATTCCTTTTTTTATTGAACCTTTTTTCCATAACCACCCTGTCATTGTTAATTAGTCGCCAGCTTCAACAAATTATTCTGGAGTTAACCATCCTTTTGATTAGAAATCTTATGCCTTTGGAGTAACAAAAGAATTCACAAAATTGTTGATTCCTTAAAACATTATAATAATTAATCTTAATATTTATTTTAATTCTATATTTTATCTAATTGATATTTCATTTGGAAAATTAATATAGAATAATACATACAGAACAAAGTCATTACATGTCAATAAGATATTCTTCAACTTTTTCATATATTAAAACATATGCTTATTATTACAGAACATCTTATTCTGTAACTAAATAAATTTTATGATCATCAAAATAATACCACTATTAGATAAATTAATATATTTACTTAATCTTGTCTTGATGAGAATGTGACATAATGACCTCTCTCAGGCGTTCCTTGATGAATAATAATTGATCTTAATTTATATTTTGCTTTAATGGAACAAAATCTAAGATAAATTAATTATTTAATTACTCCTAAACATCAAGACTAATCGGAAATCTAACATGGCCATTTAATTTAATTTTACTTGGATAAACCTAAAATCTTTTTAAATGTATCATCAAATATAAAGGAGGGGTACCAATGACATATTTTTTAACTGCTCTTGTTTCTTTATTGCAATTTTCACATTAATAATGATCACTTAATATTTCTTAAGCAAAGAATAATCTTAAGCATTTTTCTAAAGTTTATAATTTATTCATTGACAAGGATAAATCTAAAAATGATTCAAATTTAGTAGATTGTTAATCGCATTAATCACATTTAATTAAAGACATCATTTATCCCTAAAAAACGATTTCTGTAATTGGCTAATCATATTTTTATTGTCCTTATATTTCTACAGTTAACTATTCGATAAAGAATCTCAAAAATTCTTGTGAATCGTGCTATTAACGAGGATCAAATTTGTTTTTTATTAGTTACTTTAATAACTAAATTTTAATAAATGCACCTGCTTTTTTATTTAAAGCAATTGTTATAATTTCTAAATAGGCGTTTAACCATTTATATTTATCTGATAATTAAGTAACGATTCTCTTTCCTTCATTCATCATCCAACAATTTATTTGTTCAACAGACAATAATGCTTGTAAAGCTGCATGCATAAAACAATAATTAGATTCGTTATAAAATCCAATTGGAGGTAATTCATATTAAGATTTTTAAAAAGGTAATGTGATGCTCATATAAGAAACAGTATCTACTAGTCCTGATTACAATGAACTAACTCTAGATAAAGTAGGTTTTTGTGTTGAATTCTCAAAACCCTCTCCTTTAGTATAATCTTAGATAGAGACTTCAGGTCCTCCTCCATATAAACTATGAATGAACATCCAAGTATTCCGATTGAGTAAAACAAAGTCTACATCTTATTTTAAGTTTGGTTTGTAAATAGCATCTGTTGAACATTAATCAGCGAAAAATGGTTAGTTATTTATTGGTCCAGGAACCTTTGTGTTAATATGTTGCAAATAACTAGTATAATATTTAGCCCAATCAATATGAAGCATATATTATAACTTAGTTTATTGTGAAATTAAGGTTCGAATGATTTATCCTTCCACTTCAGACCTTATTTAAATAAATGTTATTTGTTACCTTTGAGGTGAAGTAAGATGCTTTTTTATTGTAGAAAGGAAGCGATTAACGATATAATCATAGGCATGTCCGGCACTCTTAATAGTAAACAAGACATACATTGATCTATGTGATCTTTGTACTCCCTGATAAGGAGTCTTCCAACTTTGATGGTGAGTTCAAGAATTATTTACTTGCAGGCCTCATTAAGACTTGTTTCCCTTAAGCAGGATGTTTGAACTCAGGGAATTGAGGAACCACTAGATTAGTAGTTTCATCACTCTCATTAAATATCAAATATTTACTTGCTCATCCGATCTAAATTATTATCATCAACATCACCTTTAGTTTTAATTAACATTAATAATATATTAGAATACAAAATCACAATGTAAAATAACATTCAGAAACATCTTGATCTTTTAACTACTCGAGACTTTAAATTCCTTCAGTATTTTCAATTAATTAGTCTATTGCATAGAATTATACACTTATTTGTCCTTACTTAATTAAATTTGCACATTCTCTCAATATCTATGGGAATGCATCACCTAAATGTCTAATTATTTCTTGGATCTCATAAAATGCATAATTTTTGTTCACAATCTTATCCCATAAATATTAACCTGCTTCTTGTAAAGTTTTTAAATTTTTTCTCGTTTAATAAATTATTTTTTATATATAATTTCTATTCTAAGATACAACACTTTGCAAGTAAATTGTAATTCATCTGCACATCCTAATGGTTTTCTCTTTATTAATATTTATTAACTCATAGAAAAATAATTTTTGGAATATGATTATAAAAAAATCAGCATAACATATAACTTAGATGTTGTTTCTATATTTTTTAATCCAGTTTGATAATAATTTAGAATTTAAAAAGCCATATCATCATTAGATTCTCTTTGAACAATATATTTTAAATTTTATCCCTTCAAATGTAGTGTTCATGTCAAATAGGAATCTTAATAGTCTTAAAAAGCAACTTCGTTTTGTAACACATTCCCAACATTTAATATTTCTATGTTGCACTACAATAAAGAATTTTGAAATTCTTAGAATTATTGATATTCAACCTCATCTAGTACTTCCAATATTTCTTATGGGGTATTAATTGGTCTATCAATTTTCCATATTTTACTGTCAAACATAAATCATCAATTTTTATGATCCAAATGCTTATATTTTATAAACTGATTCCTAACATACTAAAATAATTGCCAAATTTTCTGATAAGAACTCACTTATAGCAGTAATTAAAATAACCTTAAATTTTTCTTTCAAATAATCTTACTAAAGGCTTAAAATCATATAAAATCTTTAATGTATTTTATTTAACACAGCATCTTCTATAAATAGTGAATCATCCTTTTTGTGTCTCATATGATTAGTCATATTGAAAATTTTCACTACCAATTAAGAATTTAAAATTATTAGTTAAATCTGACAGATATTACTTGAATTTCTCTTTATCAAATATTTGTAAGCTTATCTATCCTTTCAAAGCATAAGTTGGATCTAAAAATAAATTGTATCCTATAAAAAACAAGATTTTCCTCATATTTAGTATTGAATATTAGAATCAGACTTCATCTGCTTGTTTTAAATAATCTAAAAATTAGATGAAATTATTAATAGACACTAGAACAGTTTCTAAATCATATCTAAGGTAATTGACAAATGATTCTACCATATTTTTCCTTAAATTGGTTTTTGTAGTAGATATGCTAAAAATCTTGAACAACTAAAACAATCGCTTATTAATAGTATTGAAATTAATCCTCTTTGACTTTTGAATTTTAAAATATTTCTTCCTCAAGGATACTTAATTTAAGAAAATGGCTACTGAAATTTATGTTAATTTTATAATTTGATTATAAATGATAAAACAATTTGTCTAAAATATTTTCGTATTTGACTTAAGATTTAAATATAAAACTTATAGTGCCCGCTGAAACATGTTAAAATGTATTATTTTTAAGCAAATCAGAATTTACTACTAAAATATTTCACTCCTTTAATTAGGATTGCTAATTCAGAATTCGCTCAAATATTCCAAATCACCAGATTATGAATCAACCATTAAAAATCAAACAATTTCTTGGCTTTGTTTTCAATATCTATAAATTTACTTTTTTTCAATATGATATATAATTTTTATAGTTTAGGATTCAATTCTTCAAATAAATTTAGCTAAGTTGTTAGTTTAGTGCTATTGTTGTAGATATATATAGAAAAATTGGTTGATTGACATCTAAATAATAGCTATGTCAATCCAGGCTTATCGAAGGGATCACTCTTTTTCCCAATATTTAATGTAATTGAAAGATGAATTCCTTCTGTATTTGATTGAATAAACAATATCCTTACTCCATTTTATAATTCATTGTAAACATAAATATTTTCGGATAGCACAGGTTTTAGAACTTAAATTTCAGTTTCTTATTAAATTATCGATTCCTCTAAGTCCTGAATAGCATTTTATTACTCTTCTAGTTTCTCTTTTATCTTTTTATTGATTTAATCTTCATCGCCTATCCAATCTATTCAAATATCATTTTAATATTCTATTTTTAAGATATAACTTTCTAAAATACTATTAATTGCAAGGTCATCCTCTTTAGGTGCCTTGCTGTCATTAATAATTAAAATTTCATCATTAAGTTTAATTTTTAATCCTGAACAACTGAATCTTATGAAAGATTATTTGATAAGCTATTATGAAATGTCAATTTTTTTATTTTCATCATTATAAGCATGATTTGTAAAATTTAAAACTAATCAATTAATTATTCAAGCTTACCACTATAATCCCTTATAAATCCATATACCGATAATCCAATCATAAATATTAAAACAAGTATGGGACAAATTAACATTTTTCTGTATGATAATTGAATCAAATTTTAATGGGCCTGATTAATCCTCTAATGTATTATATATATGTGAATTTTTCCTTTATTCATCTTGATGATCTATTCTTTTCTTTTTATCATAATCTTCAAGTAATCTTACTTGATCCTCTTCATTGTTTATATAGGTAGTAGTAATAAAATTGTTTCTTTAATAAAAGAATAAAATTTAAGATAATGAGCTTTTTTCCAAAATTTTGAAATTTTAATAAATTTAATTAACATTTTGGCTTAAAGTTAAATTTTACTAAGAGTTCTTGATAATACTATACAATATAATTTATATTTTAGTTTTTAATGAAGTAAAATGAATTTAGGAAGAGATTGCATAAATTATTTGCTATATATGAATTGTTTATTTCAAAAAAGTTGAGAAAAAATTGATTCTTATTAAAAAATGCGTTATAAATCTATAATTCATTTTTTCATATGTTTTTTTAAAAATGGTATGTAAGAAATACATACAATAATCGTTAGCAAACCTGTAATGGAGGCTATTCTATCAAGATCACAAAAATTTGACAAAAATCCACCAATAAAAGGACCTGAGAATTCACCCAATGAAATTGAAGCAGAAAATATTGCTGAAGCAAAATTATTACATTATTTGACCGAATTTGGATATAATTCGATCAAAGATTCATTTAATTAAGGTAAACTATAAATTAAACTACATAATAAAATTAAAATTATACGGAAATGATTATGCTACTCCTGTAACGGCCAAACTGATACAACAAATAAGTAAATTTCTTTCCATTCCAGTAAATGCAGGGTCAGGGCCATAAAAAAATAAGAATATTCCATTCAAAAGTTGAAATCCAATCATAAAAAATGGTTTATTGGGATTCTGTATCTTTGTGATCAAAATTGTAGCTACTGTATAGCACATAGGTTGTAATCCCATATAAAATCCAACTGTGGATTCTTCGATTTAATAATGATCTTGCATATATTGAGCCATTAATGGAAAATTTATTGTTATTGAAGTCGTTACCATAACACACATTAAAGCATTAATATAAACATCATATTATTAGAGAACCTCAAAATAATTCAACGGTTTCTCTAGTTAAGGTTCAGAATGTTAAGAATGTAAATTAATCTCTATCATTTCTATTTCGCATTCTTTTTTTTAAATTTCAAATTCATAATTGTGTATTTAATAACCACAATATACAGATAAAATAATGAATGTTATAAAAGGAAAAGTGAAGCCTCCTATTGAGTATAGGATAGATCCTATCATAGGTCCAAGCATATATCCTAATGCTGAAGCTGCCTCTGCCAAAGCTACCTTTTATTCATGCTCTTCAGGAAATAAATTTGGAATATAAGAATAAAATGATGTTATAAATATAGAATAAGCCTAAATATTTATCATGATATACTATTCCATTCACAATTCTCGAAATTAAAGACACGATAGTGATAAACCAATATGATTGAATTAGAAAGGTCAAAATGAAAAGAAATAAGCATACAGCCTGAACCATCATCGATTCTGTTAATAGAATCTATCTATTCTAATCATTAAGTAATTTTCCAATTTTAATTGATCCAAATATTCCTCCCAATGGGTGCAAAGCAATTATGATACCTACCAATGTTTTTGATAAGCCTTATTCAAATGCATAAGGAGGAAAAAAGGGAGCTATTAAAGCCATAGATGCGCAAATGATAAAATTTGCATTATTCAATAATTTGAATAATTCTGATTGTTTATTATTCATTAAAATTTTTTGGTTCAATTAATGATTAATTTTATTAGCAGTTGATAGCATCTAATAGGTCATCGATTATGAATTAGACTCGGTTTATTTATCATAATAAATAGAATTAGTTATTTATTTATTTGGATAACAAAAAATTTTACAGCTTATTTATGATAATATTTTGAAATATTTAAATAATTACAAAAATTATTTAAATAATCTTGAATTAATTATTTATTAAACAAGAAATATTAATCTTTAATATGCAATAAAAGACTGAAGCTTGCTTTAGCTATAATTTAAGGATAATCAGTTTCAAAAAGCAGAATGTAATACTCACCTTGCATACCAAGCACAACAAATTTCATAATGAATTTGCAATTAATACTAATGGATATAATCTTTACTGAAAGCATAATCTGGTTATTTGCTTGAATAGTATATAAAATTTATTATATTATTAAGCAATAATTATGAGTATTGAGAGGCAATTAAGAATAGACCATAATAAGGGTGCTTTTAACTTTTTATAAGTAGTAAAGATGAGAAATTAAAAAAACGTTTCTTAAATTTTTTATTTCCATAACAAATTAAAAAGACTATAACAATAAAAGATATCAACAAAGAAATTAAAATGATTTTTTATTACCATAATATCGTTTAAACATCTTTTTAATTCATATTTTTTTAAAATGTAATGAAATTGTTTTTATTTGATTTTTTTATATTAGCTATCTTTTCTTCATACGCTCTGATCTGATCTATAGAAGTCTTTTCCATAATATTTATTCTTTTTTATCCAAAACTATAAATAATAAATTTTCCAATTACCATTAAGGCCTGAAGTCATCAAGATCTGAATTATCTTTCCTGTTTTCGCAATAATAACCAATTTTGAATTTTATAAAAGTAATTTTGCAAGATTTAATTTTTTTTTGCAATGTAAATCATTAAATCCCCTTTCAGCCTTTATCTTATATGTATTAACTTTTCTTATCAATAATATTTATTTATCATAGTAATTGAAGCTAAATACATAAAGTTCACTCCTTAATTTAAACTCTTGTTCAAATACTTTTCTTTAGTTAAACTTTTTCATGATTTAATAACACATTCTTTTCTTTATATTATAAAGCCTTTTCTATTGATTCTAAGTTTACAGTGCTTTATTTTACATAAAGATTAAGTGAGTTTCATGAAGATAAGTTTATATCAAATTGATGAAATAATTTTAAACTAGCATAGAGTTATGAAATTTAAGTTTTAAAGGAACAATCACTAAGTATCCTTATAAAAACTTTAATTTTAGGATTAAGATTTCCATTTTATAGAATGAAAATTAATTATGTTTTTGATGAAAATTAATTTATATAAATTATATATGATATATCAAAATTTTTTATTTGATTCAGCCATGTACTTTAAAATACTTTATTCACTTTCTTAAATTAATTGTATTCTTAATGACATAGTTTTTTTGAAAAATAACAAAAATTTCTCACTGCTATCCTATTTTTAAATTAGTTCCTTAAATAATTCTAATAGTAGAATTTTATTTTTATTATCTAAATCAGATGCTTCAATATCAATTTATTTATTAATATTATTTTAAAATTATTTTGTCTCTGATTTAACAGCTTCAGTAATGGTTTTAATTTTCTCAATTTAATCTTTAGATTTACTTAAACTTTGTAAGCCATTAAATACTTCACAACTAACTTTGACTAATAATTAGCTATTTTTCAATAAATACTCTTTTAAAATTTTTGCTTATTCGACTAATTCTTCTATAATTCTGTTTATCTTTTCATTAATTGTTTTATCTTCTTCCATTTACTTTTAAATATAAAACTAAATTTTTTAAGCTAAAACCTAATTTAGTTAATTTTGTTCATTCTGTTGAAATTAATCAAAATTAAAGTTTTCAATAGAATCTTAAATTGTTTTTTAGCAATCATTTAAGAATTTTGAAAAGCTATCTACAATCTTTTCAATTAAATCATTTTTTGTATTAAAACCTTAACTTTCCTAATATTTTTCTTTGAAACTCTCATAAGTGATTTGCTATAAAAATTATTCCAATTGAACTACATTGTTGTGCTCTGCATCTAACAACTATTTCAATACAGAAACATCATTCCTTAAATCACTAATTATGTTATCTTTTTATTATGCTTCTTCTATGAACTAAACTTAGATATCTTTCATTTTTTAAGCAAAATCAGCTTCAGATTATTTTTGTATAACTAAGCCTAAATCTTGGTTTTACTATCTATCAGTAGGAATTTCCAATTTCGTTAATAATGCATCTTAGTCCAATTAAGGCTAATATTAATGCAGGAATGTATACTAATACTATATTTTTTCAATTAAAGTCTAATCTTATATATTTTCATTTAAAAATTTGAAAAATTCATTTTAAATACTTATATATTTAAAGTTTTAATTAATATTAAGAGGCTAAGTATGAATTTATTCTTTCTCATTAATTTTAATGTTAATTTCAAAAAAATCTTATTTTGAATCATATTCATTTTATTAATTCACATCTGAAATTTTTTCTAATAATTAATCATCTGTATTTTAAAAATGAGCGTTTCTGTTGAATTATTAACTATATTCTTATTCATTTTGATAGTTTTAAGTTTCATTAATTATTTAATTTAAACTTTATTTAATTTAAAAATCAGAGTTCTCATTTGATTGTTAGATTTAATCTTATAAATTATTTTAATTCAAAGTTGTAATTAATTCTTAATTTTCCTCTTATCGATTATTTTATGGAGCATTTTCATTTGTTTCTTAGTGTTATTCTTATTCTGTATTTTACTAATTATTTTCATTTGTTTCTTAGTGTTATTCTTATTCTGTATTTTACTAATTATTTTCATTTGTTTCTTAGTGTTATTCTTGTTCTGTATTTTATTAATTATTTTCATTTGTTTCTTCATTTTATTCCTATTCATTATTTTAATTGACATTTTCATTTGTTTCTTAGTTTTAATCTTATTCTGTATTTTACTAATTATTTTCATTTGTTTCTTCATTTTATTCCTATTCATTATTTTAATTGACATTTTCATTTGTTTCTTAGTTTTAATCTTATTCTGCATTTTACTAATTATTTTCATTTGTGTCTTCATTTTATTCCTATTCATTATTTTAATTGACATTTTCATTTGTTTCTTAGTTTTAATCTTATTCTGTATTTTACTAATTATTTTCATTTGTTTCTTAGTGTTATTCTTGTTCTGTATTTTACTAATTATTTTCATTTGTTTCTTCATTTTATTCCTATTCATTATTTTAATTGACATTTTCATTTGTTTCTTAGTTTTAATCTTATTCTGAATTTTACTAATTATTTTCATTTGTGTCTTCATTTTATTCCTATTCATTATTTTAATTGACATTTTCATTTGTTTCTTAGTGTTATTCTTATTCTGTATTTTACTAATTATTTTCATTTGTTTCTTCATTTTATTCCTATTTATTATTTTAATTGACATTTTCATTTGTTTCTTAGTTTTAATCTTATTCTGCATTTTACTAATTATTTTCATTTGTTTCTTCATTTTATTCCTATTCATTATTTTAATTCACATTTTCATTTGTTTCTTAGTTTTAATCTTATTCTGTATTTTATTAATTATTTTCATTTGTTTCTTCATTTTATTCCTATTCATTATTTTAATTGACATTTTCATTTGTTTCTTAGTGTTATTCTTATTCTGTATTTTACTAATTATTTTCATTTTTTCTTCATTTTATTCCTATTCATTATTTTAATTGACATTTTCATTTGTTTTTTAGTGTTATTCTTGTTCTGTATTTTACTAATTATTTTCATTTTTTTCTTCATTTTATTCCTATTCATTATTTTAATTGACATTTTCATTTGTTTCTTAGTTTTAATCTTATTCATTATTTTAATTAACAATTTCATTTGTTTCTTAATTTTATACCTATTCATAATTTTAATTTTTATTTTCATTTGTTTCTTAGTGTTATTCTTATTCTGTATTTTACTAATTATTTTCATTTGTTTCTTAGTGTTATTCTTGTTCTGTATTTTACTAATTATTTTCATTTGTTTCTTCATTTTATTCCTATTCATTATTTTAATTGACATTTTCATTGTTTCTTAGTGTTATTCTTATTCTGTATTTTATTAATTATTTTCATTTGTTTCTTCATTTTATTCCTATTCATTATTTTAATTGACATTTTCATTTGTTTCTTAGTGTTATTCTTATTCTGTATTTTACTAATTATTTTCATTTTTTTCTTCATTTTATTCCTATTCATTATTTTAATTGACATTTTCATTTGTTTCTTAGTTTTAATCTTATTCTGTATTTTATTAATTATTT
>JPFM01000006.1:26314-124158 GCA_000733375.1 Paramecium sexaurelia | reverse complement strand
ATTTTATTCCTTATTTCCTATTTATTTTAATTTGTACTATTTTCTATTTGTTTCTTTAGTGTTTATTCTTTATTCTTGTTATTTTACTTAATTTATTTTCTATTTTGTTTCTTTCTATTTTATTTCCTATTCTATTAATTTTAATTTTTATTTTTCTATTTTGTTTCTTAGTTGTTATTCTTATTTCTGTATTTTACTTAATTATTTTCATTTGTTTCTTAGTGTTATTCTTGTTCTGTATTTTACTAATTATTTTCATTTGTTTCTTCATTTTATTCCTATTCATTATTTTAATTGACATTTTCATTTGTTTCTTAGTGTTATTCTTATTCTGTATTTTATTAATTATTTTCATTTGTTTCTTCATTTTATTCCTATTCATTATTTTAATTGACATTTTCATTTGTTTCTTAGTGTTATTCTTATTCTGTATTTTACTAATTATTTTCATTTGTTTCTTCATTTTATTCCTATTCATTATTTTAATTGACATTTTCATTTGTTTCTTAGTGTTATTCTTGTTCTGTATTTTACTAATTATTTTCATTTGTTTCTTCATTTTATTCCTATTCATTATTTTAATTGACATTTTCATTTGTTTCTTAGCTTTAATCTTATTCTGCATTTTACTAATTATTTTCATTTGTTTCTTAATTTTATTCCTGTTCATTATTTTAATTGAAATTTTCATTTGTTTTTTAGTGTTATTCTTGTTCTGTATTTTATTAATTATTTTCATTTGTTTCTTAATTTTATTCCTATTCTTTATTTTAATTGGAATTTTCATTTGTTTCTTAGTGTTATTCTTGTTCTGTATTTTACTAATTATTTTCATTTGTTTCTTCATTTTATTCCTATTCATTATTTTAATTGACATTTTCATTTGTTTCTTAGTGTTATTCTTATTCTGTATTTTGCTAATAATTTTCATTTTTTTCTTCATTTTATTCCTATTCATTATTTTAATTGACATTTTCATTTGTTTCTTAGTGTTATTCTTATTCTGTATTTTACTAATTATTTTCATTTGTTTCTTAGTGTTATTCTTATTCTGTATTTTGCTAATAATTTTCATTTTTTTCTTCATTTTATTCCTATTCATTATTTTAATTGACATTTTCATTTGTTTCTTAGTGTTATTCTTATTCTGTATTTTACTAATTATTTTCATTTGTTTCTTAGTGTTATTCTTGTTCTGTATTTTATTAATTATTTTCATTTGTTTCTTCATTTTATTCCTATTCATTATTTTAATTGACATTTTCATTTGTTTCTTAGTGTTATTCTTATTCTGTATTTTACTAATTATTTTCATTTGTTTCTTAGTGTTATTCTTATTCTGTATTTTGCTAATAATTTTCATTTTTTTCTTCATTTTATTCCTATTCATTATTTTAATTGACATTTTCATTTGTTTCTTAGTGTTATTCTTATTCTGTATTTTACTAATTATTTTCATTTGTTTCTTCATTTTATTCCTATTCATAATTTTAATTTTTATTTTCATTTGTTTCTTAGTGTTATTCTTATTCTGTATTTTACTAATTATTTTCATTTGTTTCTTAGTGTTATTCTTGTTCTGTATTTTACTAATTATTTTCATTTGTTTCTTCATTTTATTCCTATTCATTATTTTAATTGACATTTTCATTTGTTTCTTAGTGTTATTCTTATTCTGTATTTTACTAATTATTTTCATTTTTTTCTTCATTTTATTCCTATTCATTATTTTAATTGACATTTTCATTTGTTTCTTAGTTTTAATCTTATTCTGTATTTTATTAATTATTTTCATTTTTTTCTTCATTTTATTCCTATTCATTATTTTAATTGACATTTTCATTTGTTTCTTTGTTTTAATCTTATTCATTATTTTAATTAACAATTTCATTTGTTTCTTAATTTTATACCTATTCATAATTTTAATTTTAATTTTCATTTATTTATTAGTATTATTCTTTTTCATCTTTTTTATTTTCATTATCTTTAGATTTTTCGTTTAAATCTTAATCATTTTATTAATTATCATCTAAATTTTTTTCTTATCTTGATTCTGTTTCATTCTATTGATCAGTATCATTTAATAATTCTTTATTTTTTTATAATTCACTTATTTATTATACATTTTAATTTTATTCTTATTATTTATTTTTAATGTCAACTTAATTTTCTATTATCTATTCTAATTAAATCTTTTTAGAATCAAATTCTTTAAAATCGTTTTTAATATCATCCTTTTCATTTCCGATTATTTATTTTACTTCATCATCTTAAATAGTATCTTAATTAATTTCCAAATTTTTTGGATTATTTTCTTCAATTATTGTTTATTCATATTAATTTTCTTTTTTATGATTTTGATTGAATTCTTCACCCTGTAATATAGTATTTTGCAACTCATTTTGTTACAATTATTAATTCGATTCTTAATCATTAAAAGCATTAAAATTATTTTTTTCATTAACAGCCTATTTAATTTATTCTTCTTGATTTGGATGTATCTAGTTTTCTTAATTTTGATTAATTGAAATGTCTTTTTCATCTTTAGGCGGGTTCTCTCTTTCATCCTTGTTTACATGGAATTCAGTTTATAGATTATCTGTTTTATCCTATTCATCCTAATTGATTGTTTCTTTTTTTGGAGATGATCCCCCAAAATGATGACTTTCTTTATTTTAAATTTCCTAACTATTCATATTAATATTGAATTTTAATAATAAATTTAATATCTCTTAAGCTCATGATATAATCATTCTAGAAATTATTTTTTAATCATTTTAACTATTATATTAAATGAAAATAGATTAAAATGCTCCTGCACAACATTACATAGCATTGAATAATGATCATTTCGAAAAATTATTTTTTATACAACATCAATTTATTTCTAGCTTTATATTTGAAAGCCTATTTGTATAAATATAATTTTTATGATTAAGTAATTATTTATTTAAATATTGATGGAACTATATTAATTAGAAAATTTAAATGAAATAAAACCTAAAATTATTAGAAAAATTAGATGAATTCCCTGCAGAATGTCTTATAGAAGATGCTTAAATAGGAAATTTATATATTGAACAGAGAAAAGATGTTCCTTCTTCTGAATGTAATAAAGCTTAAAAAATAAGTTTTATTGAAAATAAATATTAGAAATTATTAAAACAGCAATCTGATCTATTATCATTAGAATCATAAAATTTTGATTAAGAGCAAAATAGAAATTCCATTTTGAAATCATTTTAAGTTATTCAGCCAATAAAAAAATAATTAGGCTAGAATTTCTTAACTAAACATAAATTGACAACAAACAGAATTATTTCTGCCTAACCAATTCGGCCCTTATTGATCAAAAAGGGTTCAGATTTATCATCATCATAATAATTTGAAAGCTATGAATAAAAAAAGTCAATCTTTATTTTCAAAAACCTCGCTGATAGGAAAATACAGTATCAGGAAAATGAGATAGATTCAAGTAATCAATAGTTAAACTCCAACCAAATAAATCCTATATTTAAAAGGGTATCTCGATTAAGGAGAAAATCTCAAACTTATCGAAGTGACTTTGATTAAATTATTGATCAACCAGAATCATAAGTAGATTCTGAACTATATAAATCACTTTAAGGGAAGGAGATGATAAGTAAACATGAAAAAAAGGATATAATAGAATAATATAATTCATTTGATCAAGAGACTATAGAATTAATAACAAAAAAGAAAGAAGTAAGATCTTATATAATTTAGAGTGAATTCGATCAAATAACAAAAATAGAATTTCGATTTAATGCAACATCGGGATCACTTTTTATGATAGGAGAACTTTTAATCAATCTCTAGGAGCTCACTTTAGATTTTTCTAACGTAGAATCTTTAAGACTATTAGGCACCAAATTAAAAATTTTATAAATTCTAAGCATCCGAAAATCAAATTTATCTGATTTATCAGGTAAATTATAAATTTATGTCAGGAGTTCTGAGTATGCCCAACTTAGAAGAATTAAATTGTTCATTAAATAATATAAGAGATCTCAGTCCATTATCTTTTCATGCTAAAATTGCAATATTAAATCTCGAAGCAAACTAATTAACCGATGAAGATTAAATAGATCACTTGGAATCATTAAATTTAAAATATTTGAATATTAAAATGAATCCTTTATCTTAAAATAAAAAAATAGATGAATTTATTTAGAGGTTTCCCTCTGTTAGTATAGAAAGAGACTTGGACATAAATACTTATGACAATTTTTAAGAAGAATAGTAATTAAAATAAAATTCGAGAGTTTAGATTAAATAATCAAAAATAAATTTAGAAGTTTAAAAAATAAAGTAGTTAGAAATACTTTTAGATGATTTAGAAAAACAAAAAGAAGTTTAATTGGTAAAAGGAAAGTTATAAAAGAATAAATTAAAAAGGCCTTAAACAGCTTAGGCTAGATAATTAGAGTTATCCTAAATGCCTCATGACTAAAAATTTGATCAGTCTAATTTAATGAAAAATATAGAATCAAAAGACTCTCAAATTAAGAGTAAAAGAAGCTTTGATTGAATTAATATAAGAAAAAGTATTAAAATATCAATAAAAAAATTAAAAATTTATCTATTTATTTATCCAATTTAAATTTTTTTGTCATCAAATTTATGAATCAAGATTTATTCTGTATTTCTGAACTAAATTGAATAACTTTTTTCTAAATTTTAGTATTTTAAATTAAAATCAACAAATTGAATAGGACTAATTAAAGCCATCCCAAAAAAAGTTTTTAGATATTTCTAAGAATTTAAATTACCAGAAAATAATGATTTTTATAACCATGAGGCTATAAATTAAAATTAAATCCTTTGATATCTTTAAAAATGATAATAATAAAACATAAATTTATCATATTATTTGAATAATGATTAATTATTTAATATCTTTATGTCTATAAATCAAATTAAACCTTGATGAAGTGCTATTTCTCTGAGATATCTTTCCAAAGATTCATCATATAAAATTGATTCTTTTGGTATTAAGAACAAAGACTATCTGATTTAATGGTATTCGTTTATTAAGTATTATCTATATAATTACTTTATAAAAACTATTAAAAATGCAGATATTAGCAAATAAATTAGAGAGAAAAACTAATTTTAATTACAAAATCTTACAATCAAAAATTTATTTAATTCGTCGCAAGTATCCTTCACACTTTCCAGAAATAAGTTGGATAGAAAAAAAAATGATCGCGTTATTATTTATGACCCTTCTTACTCATATAATTGAACTTCAACTCTTTTGGTAAAGTTATTAATCTATTATTAAATTTTTATTGAGTTGGAAATATAATTTAAACTTTGTATAAGCCCTTTTGTGAGAGTACCTTCATAGGATTTATCACAGTAAATTATCATATAATCTTCCAATTGCTTAGTATAATAAATATTATTACATCTAAAATTTCAGCACATATATTATTTGTTTAAATATCCAAAAATTTTTCAGTAAATTTGACTCCAACCAAATATTATGATGAATCAAAAGTTGAAGAAAGTAAAATATATTTACTCATAATCTCATGTGATTAATCAATGTATCCATATAAAATATCTCTTTCGCTTTAAGTTAAAAAAGTGAAATTATTCCATCTAAGACTGATTTCTTTAAATAAATAAATACTTCCACTATTTAATTTAAGATCTTGAATCATTTTATACAGTAAGACTGTATCATTATATTTTGACAAAAAAGTTTACTACTTATAATATATTACACTTGTGTATACTAAATATACAACAGTTATAAAAATAATTATTGAATAAACATTAAATCTTGATAATTATTGCTTATTTCTATTGAGCAGTTTAAAATGATGGGCTTTCCCTCTTCCGTATTACGACTAATTTTTTTCTTACTCATATAATTCTAATTCAAAGTTGTATCTCAATATATCTTCTTAATTTGATTATAACTACTGTTGTATGAAGTCATATCTATTCAATTAATCATAGATTAATTTTTTATTAAATTCATTAAATATTAACAAGAATTGATCATAATACTTGATGTACAAATTAAAATTGAATAATCCTATAAAACCAAAAGTAATTAATAATAATTAAAGAATAATCCAAAAGATTTTCCCTTTATTATCAATTGCATCTTTAGTTTCTATTAACCACTCATATATATCTTTTGTAATTAATTCTATTTTATCATGCAATACGAAATAATTTGCCATTAAGAAAATTTAGCAAGGTTTGCCATTTGCAATTTATCTTTATTCAATTGTTCTCATATGATCATATTAATATTAAAGAATAGTTAAAAGAGATTCTCTAAAACTTGATAGCATACTATATAATTCTGTTTCATTTTCATCCATAAATCTTAGGTTTATTTCAATATCAGAAAAAAACTCTTACAAATAAACATTCCTTAACTATTTATAGAAACTTTCTTTCAATTCCAAATAACCTTATCTTATATTAATGTAATAAGGTTCTGTTAGTTAAATTACTTAATTTTCACTTAAGAATTCTTCCCTATACATTTATTAATATGAAGATACTGTAACTCTCATTGAAAAAAATAAATCATGTGGTCCCATTATACTAGCATGTAACGATGCCATTTCAATATTATCTGTGACAAACATCATATCACTAGTCATGTTTATTATGACAAGAGAAGAAAAAATAAAAAAAATTAGGCTTTATCCTATAAAAAAGAAGAGAAAAGAATCTATTTTTTTTGGATTTCTTTTCTCACTCATTTTTTCTAACAAATAATATCTATTATAAAAAAACGGTCTATAAAAGCCTGCAACACTTGATGATTATCTTTCTACTTATTAATTAATTCTTGGATTTTATGGTTCATTAACTTTTTTTTTTTCTGGTGAATGCTCTTCTTTTTCTAATAAACTATGTTATACATCACTTTCAACAAAAGATTTATTGAAAGATTTATAAAATTCTTGTTCATTTCTGGCTTTACTACTTAATAAATTGGATAGACTTTAATTTTATTGTATGAAAGATGATTGATTCAAATTTTTATTTTATAGTTTTTTCGAATTGATTAATACACTTTATTTTAAATTAGACTCTTATTATTTGAATGTGCTTTTTTTTCTTTCCTGCCTAAATGATAATATACTCATAATCTTAAGATGTTTACCTTTCCATTTTGATCCCTTACTGATTGTAGTCTCTCCTAAACAAGGTTTATAGAGCTCAAGTACTTATTTTCTTTCATCATTATTAAATATTTATTTTATTGAAATAAATTCTAATTAATAATAACTAGTAAATTATAAAGTTATTTTTTCTATTTTTATTTCAATACTAAAGCAGTTAATATTTTCTTTATTCTTCCAAATAAAAAAGTTAGAATCCTTTCTTACACTAGACTAAGTTAACATTGTTTCTGAACTGTATTAAGATTTAAGAAAGAAACAAAATGTAGTTGCAATATCAGTATTCATTTCACTTCTTACCAACATATTAAAATATGGAATTAAAGTTAAGACTCCTAGTTAGTGCAAGACACCGTCCTCAATTATTTATTTTTAGTGAAATTCATTTATTCCAAAAGCCAGTAATAATTTACTTGTGAAGTAAGCCATTTATGTTTAAGCATCTACAACTAATATTGGAAGTTCTGTATTAACACTTTGTAGAAATCCTACAAAAATAAATTTGTCAACTTTAAAAATTTATGTATTATCAATACATAAACTCACTTGTTTTAGCAATCCATTATGAGCCTTGATAAAAGTATAATTAAAATTTCGATAAAACTTATTCTAACCTGTATGAAAAAAATTCTAAACTGAATTTTCATGAATCTTACTATAAAACTAAGGAATGATGTCATTAAAATTATATGTAGATATATCAAATGATATTCCAAATAATTTAAAAAAATTTTAGGATGTTTAAATGATACTAAAAGTTCTGAAATTCTCATCTACCGATAAGAGTATATATGAATTAATATCAGCTAATAGATTCAAATCTTTGATGCCTCTATATTTTAATTAATTTTCCTTTGAGTTTAATTCTGATTACTTAACATTAAATGCTGCAAGCAAATTATTCATAATTTAAGCTTCAAAGAAACAATAAAACTTTTGTAATGACAAATCTGGAGCTACATTAAACAGATTTTAAAATTATTTTTCAATTTTAAGCAAATATTTTGAAGTTTCCTTAAGTTTCTTAAACAGTTGTGTAAAAGTAAAACCTGAATCTGAATCTAAAATTTCAAAAAACTATATTTTTAATTTTACACATTCTTTCATTTAATGAATTAATTCTTATTAATTTGTTTAACTAATTAAAAATTCATTTAAGTATTATCTTATTAAAGTTTGTGTTGCTGCTCTAAGGGATGTTCCTAAATTTGCTTCAAATTTAATTCTTGATTGTTATAAAACAAGATTTATCTATACCTGTTCCATAGTTGATAAAACTATTCTAACTTTGGTTTATTCGTTTTCTTTATAATCTTTCTAACTAAATTAACTCAATACTATACTTCATAAAGTGATAGAGAAATGATACATTAAAGATTTTATTTTCCTTTGACTTTTTCAACTAACTAAGAATTTACAAAGAAACCATCATTTAATTAAAATCATGAAGAAGAATTGCTATAGATATTAATAAATCTTATTTCATTTAGTTTTTCATTTTACTAAAAAATAACTTCTTGATTAATTGTTTATATTAAAACAACATAAAATTATTTACCATTAAACTTGTTGTAGCATTGATTTAGGTGCTTTCTGTTATATTATAATCAAATTCACAAACACAAGATGGCTTCTTGCATTTTCTTTTATGATGAAAATATATTAATGATTGCTTAAAATTCTTATTATTTGAAGCACAATCACAATTGTTTAATATTCTAACTAGCTAATAAAGAATTTAATTAATATTTAAATTCAACATTTAATTAAAATCTTTACTTTTATGTAAGAATATAGCAATAAAATGTTTGTTGTCTTATTGCTCTTATATCTTATACAATGTATATATAATAGATGGAATAGATATAAAAAACATTAATTCTATTTCCTTTTTATTAATGTTACTATATATTAATATATTGTAAAAGGATGTCATAATTAAAAATGCTTATGAACTTAAAAATATTCTTTTTTGAGTTTCATAAATATAACCAAAGTTTGTTATTTAGTTGATAACTTAAAAAAGAGATAGGAATATTATAATAATTTATTAGAAGTATTGTAAATAAATAGACTCGTTCTAATCTGCAAGGATTACTTAAAGTAGTTTAATTTTGAGTATATAGTAATCAAAATTTGAGATCGAAAATTATTTGCATTTGAGGGTTTTAAAAGAAATAGGATGATTATCTATCTTCATGAAATATATTGCATCAATTGTGTAAAATAATAATCCTAAAATGCAAAATAAGGATTTTAGTATTGATGCAGATATACCTATATTAATTTCCCTTACTGATTAGTAAAAACTATATAAAAAAATCCTGGTTATGGGCAAAATAAAGTATATTCCTAAAAAACATTAGTAATAAGTAATTATCTGAAGTATATACTAGACTAAATCCTTTTATAATAATTTCTTAAATTGTGTTTCGTAAAAGGAATTGAACAGGCAAATTAAAATGAATAATAGTTTTTGAATAACTTAAATTATCAATAAAATGACGTAAAATTCGCCATCAAAATATTTATTACGGATAATTATGATGTCTGGTCTAATAAATATTTGCAAAAGCTCATAAACAATATTTTCATCAACTTCACTTTATTTTTTGAAATAATAAGGTTAAAATAATGCTAGACTGAAGACTAAATACTACACTACGTTGGGGCATTTTGATTACTAATTTAGCAAATAAGTAGTTTTTATCCATTATTCTAACATAGTTGAGAATTTTAAAAATTTCTATTTAGATGCCATAAGCATATTTAATTTTATTTTTTAATTGTAATGATTAAATTAGTCATAAAATTGTTAATAAGAATCTAGTGTACAGAATTAAGAGAGGTAAAAAATTTTACTTCAGAAATCTGAATAAAATTAAACTGAAATCTTAATATCAAATAATAAATTTTGCTAAAATTTTAATTTTGGTCACTTTAAAAACCCTAAAAGTATTGCTTTGAGTAAAACTAATATAGTGGCAATAACAAACATAAAATAATACTAAAAGTGAAATATTAAATAGGATTTAATGAAAGTATAGTTACCATTAAAATGTAATGAAAACAAAAAAATTACAATTTTGTTTATTTGATTCATTATTTAAAAGTTAAAGTGTATATGTAAGAAGTTATGAAAGAAAATAGATCATATCTTAATATATTATTTTGGAATATAAACTATAACTATAGATAAAATTATTTATTTAAGTAAATTTGATATTTAAGTTTAAATAAGTTTAGAAAATATTAGAGAAGTGTAAGACTATTTTTACTATAGTATCATTCTTAAGCGAATTTAGATATTTATTTGTATGAATAAGTTCTTATATTTTAAATCCTATTATATTAAGAGTCTTATAATTTTTTTAACCTCAAAATTAATTAAAAATATAGTTTACATAGAAATGTTTAGATATTATTTCTTAAACATCAGATTTTAAATTTTTGCCTTAAATTACTTTGTTAGGTGTATTAATTGTTATTATTTAATGGAAAAATTAGAAAATCCTAAGTGAGAAAAATAAAAATTAATTTAATTTAGTATAAATTTAGATTAAAAATTAATATATATTAATGCATTATATTAATTTGTTACATGTTACATACAATGGTGATTCAGTTTAGAAATTCATTTTATTTAATAATATTTCAAAATTTCAATTTAATATGATCTTATGATAAAAAATATTTAACAACTCAAAAATATTGTCAGGAAATAATGGGATTCCTGATAGTAACTACAACTCATAATTATTTCATTTTAAGTGTAGAAAGATTCAATAAATTTATGTTTTGTAGAAATTAAGAATTTTAAGCAACAATTTAATATTTAACAAATAATTAATATTAGCAATACATGTTTTCTGTTACAATGAGCTCATTTTAATGACGAACTTCATCAAGAAAAAATACTAATACACTACCCTCATAGTAGGGAGATTTAGAGGAATACATGTAATTCACTAAATTAATTGTTAGTTAAATATTATATGATCATTAAAAGAGTTGCGAAAAAGCTGGTAAATATTTGGAAGCTGATTAGGCTAAAAAGAGACTGGTTGAACTAAAGAAGAACTTGACTCTAAAACTAAAGGGGATGTAAAAATAGACACTATTCTGAAAAATAAGAAATAGAAAAGCTCATCTAGATGAATTTCAATCAATTTAATTCTTTTTGGGATTAATAAATGGTTGAGTTTGATTAAGAGCCTCAAAAAGTAAAAGAATAAACTCAATAAAGACATGAAGATGAATTGAGATAATTTTCAGATGAACTTGAAAATTTTATTCCTGTTAAACCAAAAGACTCGGCAGAAATATTAGCTTTAAGAAAGACAGATAAAAAAATTTTAGTATGGAAAAATTTTCAAATTAAAAAGATTTTTATTAATTTTACTGTGACTAAAATAGTTTTGTTCTTAGGTTATACAAAGTTTTATAGCACATTTAAGATATTAATATATTCCAATGGATAAAACTTTACAAATAAAAAAACAGTAATATTATTTGACCAAAACAATGGTTAGCTAAATAGGAAATGTAGATGTATATAATATAATTCGCAGTTATATGGAAGCCCATTTAATTTAATAAAAGATTTTAGCTTCAGAGAGGGAAGAACTAGAGAAATGGACATTAGGAAGACAATAAAAATAAGAAATTTTATCAATTAACTTAGACATAAATAGATTAATGAGTTGAATGCTCTTACTTAAAGAATTTTAAGTGGTCAAGAAGAATAAAGAAAAATCAGATCTCAAGAGTTAGAAATGTAATATATTTCTATAATTTAGATTGTTATAAAAATATTAAAATGTAAGAAAAGAGTTGGAAAGCTAATAAGTCCAAGAAATAACCAGATTAGATAAATCATGCAAGACTCAAGGTATGAAAATTGAAATTATTTTAGCAATAATGTAATAATCTGGAATGAATTAATCATAAAATGTAGCAAAGCTATGCTAAAGATGAAAACCAATATATCAGATGAGATTAAGTTATTATACTTTAAAATTTATATAATATTAAAAATTGAAATGGGCACTGTTTGTGTTAAAAAGCAGCAAAGTCCTAAAAGATTATAGCCATAAATTCAAATTTAATCTTCAAAAACTTAAAATTCAAATGCTTAGCTTTCTTAAGTCGAATAGAATAAATCTTCAGGCTTACAGCAACCATATAAATAAACTAATGTGATTTAAGTCAAAGAAAGTTCATCTAAACATCAATTTTTAAGTGAAGTATCAAAACATTAAATTTAGTTCACTACTCCTCGTACAGACTTAAATGAAAAATCGATTCAAAGTAAAAGTGAACTTACAAAAGTTGAACCTTTGAAATTTCATACTTTACACTAAGAAACTGATAAAAACTATTATTAAAATGAAAATGCTCCAGATTCTGATATAACTATGCAGGTTGAAGAACCAAATATATTAAACATTAAGATTGTAAAGATTTTAAAGACCTTAAAGCCATTTAAATATGATTTTGAGTTTGATAAAAATTTTAATGATTGTATATCATTACCTCCTTAGGTAAACATGATATGAAGTCTTTTAGAAATTTATAAATACTGGCATAATTTATGTAGGATAGTGGAAGAATAAATAAAAATAAGGAAGAGGGCGTTAATATTGGCCTAATGGTTCATTTTACGAAGGATACTGGTAAAATCATGGAGCAAATGGGTTTGGGAGGTTGATTCATCCAGATGGATCTTATTATGTAAAATTTAGGTTTTGTAATTTTACAGGAAGGAAATTGGATAGATGATATGTAAAATGGATTTGGAAAATATGTAGATAACGAAGGCAATTCTTATGAAGGAGAATGGAAAGATGATGAAAAGGATGGTTATGGTATAGAAAATTGGATATAGGGAGATACATATTAAGGTTAGTATTTATGTGGTATGAAAAATGGATAAGGTAGATATTAATGGTCAAATGGTAATAGTTATGAAGGATCATATATAAAAGATTATATTGAAGGTTTTGGAATATACAAATGGTTTGATGGATAAGAATACAATGGAGAATGGTTTTAAAATTAAATGCATGGTAGAGGCACTTTTAAATGGTCTAATGGGAATATTTATATTGGAAATTATAAGGAAGATTAAAAAGATGGACAAGGCATATTTTATTTCTCTGACGGTAAAACATTTAAGGGAACATGGATATCAGGCAAATAACATGGAATTGGTGTTCTTACAGAATCAGATGGAAAAGAAATTCTTGGAGTTTGGGATAAAGGAAAATTAGTTTCAAAATAATGATTTAGATAAATCAACACACTATTAATTATTAACAAACTTTTTAACAGATTTAAAGCATAAAATGTTTTTCTCCATGATTTTGTTTAATACTATAAAATTATTTACATTTATTCTAATATTCCGGAATTTTAATAGTTTAAATTGAAATGAAATATTTTATTATAATTGAAAGAACAATTTTTAGAATGTTAACTTAAATTGGAGACAAAAATTAAATTAGAATCAAAAAACTTAAGCAATATGAGCATAGAATTTAATTAATGTAAAATTCTTAATTGTGTAAAAAGATTTCAAAAAATACAAAAGATTTATAAATATTGAATTTATAGAAAAAAAATGAATATAATAGTGAACTTTGGTTAGTTAATATTTAATTTTAAATAATTTTGAATTTAACGATTAAAATGTCAGTTTATATATGGGGAACAGCACCTTCTTAGGAGGAAACCACCATTCCTAAACAAATTACAATAAACTTCCAAATAACTAAAGTATCGTGTGGAGAAGAGCATATGTTATTTCTGTCTAATACTAATTAATTATATGCATTAGGAACAAATAATTATGGGGTATTAGGTATTGGAAGTGATGATTACTCAGAAAGATCATTGACGCCTTAACTAATATAATCCAATATTATTGATATGGATTGCGGTTGGAATCACAATATTTCTTTAAACATCAATAATAATGCTTTTGTTTGGGGTAAGGTTATAAATGATATTACATTACCAAAATAAATAGGACAATCAATAAGGTTTATAAAATGCGGAGCTCGACATACAATGATGATTAATAACAAAAATTAATTACATGCCTTGGGAGCAAACGATTCAGGATAGTGTGGTGTTCAAAATGTTAAGAGAATAAGCGAAGTTACTCATGTTATGGATAATGCATTGACAGTAGCATGCGGTGTTTCACATTCATTAATAAAAATTAATTAATAATTACTAGCTTGTGGATCTAATAATTTAGGTTAATTGGGAATCTAAGGAATTAAGAATTCTTTTAAACCTTAATTAGTTGATATTCCAAAGGTAGATCAAATAGCGGCGGGAAATCATTCAGCTGCGATAAGTTGTGGAAATTTATATATATGGGGATCAGGTTGTTTTGGAACATTTTCTAAACCTACCTTATTTTTACCTGATATTGTAGACGTGAAAGTTAACGGAACTCTTGGATTAGGAATTGACGCTTAAGGGCAGTTGTATTCTTGGGGAAGTAATGTAAACGGAGAATTAGGTGTTGGAGATACTTAAACTAGAAATGAAGCTATTAAAGTTTTAAAAAATATTTAACATTTTGGTGTTGGAATCAATTATGCAATTGCTGTATCTAAACCACCTTAGCCTGTAACTACAGAAAAAGAATATTTGGCAAAGACTCTTCAAATTGAAAGTGAAGAAAGAAATGCTTTAGAAAAGATTAATAGGGAATTAAAATCTAAATTTGTAGAATTAGAATAATGCAATAGTGATCTTAGAAAATTATTGGATGTCAAAAGTGAGGATATCATAAGTTTACAAACTTAAGTCGAAAATTATACTAATACTATGGCAAGTCAAGAAAGCTAAATTAAAGATCTTAAGTAATAGTGTTAAAGATATTAAACATTTTAAAAGGATGCTATAAATAAATTAGAAAAATATGATGAATTTATTGATAATTTAGAAAATTAAATTAAAGTTAAAAATGAGGAAATTGATGGGTTGACTAATTAATTGCAAAACTTTAAAGATTCGCTCAAATAATATTAAGATGATGAAACTTCGTAACTTAATTAATTTAAAAATTAATTAACTGAATTAACTGAACAATTAAATTATGAATAATAAGTTAATGAATAGTTAGTTGAATAATATAGTAAGGAAAGAGAATTATTTTAATAAAGAGGAATACTAGTATAATAATACGAATTTGAAATAGAAAATTTGTAATCTCAAAATAAAACATTGGCTTCGCAGACAAGCAATTCTTTACAACAACATTAAAAATTGTCTGAAGGATTAACTATTGCTAATCATAGAATTGAATCTTTATAAACATAAAATGCTAAATTAATGCAAGAGCTAAGTTTGTTACGTACTAGTATATATTCAGATCTGTAAAAGCCTTAAGTGATAGAAGTATAAACCATAGTTGGTTTAAATAAAGAATTAACTGAATTAAATAATTAGTTATAGAATAAACTAAGAGAAAAGGATGCAGATATTTTAAAATTAAAGTCATAACTTGGAAATTTGGGCAATCTTAAAGAAAGTAGATAAAGTATTTCATCTCAAATGAAAACTTCTTAATGTTAAAACTAATTATCATAATAAAATTTAAATATTCTTAAGAAACAAAAACAGGAAAGTCCTAACGGAAAAACTATTTAGGAATTATTAGAGTCAGCTCATAAACATGCAAAATACATGAAAAAAATTTTAAAATCATCTGAAAATTTTGAATCAGACACACCAAGTCCAAAAAAGAAATTAGAATTTTCAAAAGAAAATTCATTCATAAAAAATGATAGTTTGAGCGAGGTTAGAGAAAGACTTAATAAACTTTAATAAAATAGATAGTTATATGAGCAAAAGTTAAGGATTTGATATCAATATTTTTATTATTAATTGATTTCATTATAATATAATTTAATAACTTTGCTAAATCTTATAAACTTTAATTTTTATTCAAAAAAACAAAATTAAAATATTTTCAATCACCGAGCTTGTTCTGTTTGCAGATTTTTATATGAAGTTTTAATAACAATAATGATAAAATAAAAATTTAAGTTCACTTTTTAGCTGGCTTTTTAGGCTTCTTTGATGGTTCTATGAATTTAAATTTAATTGATACTTTTGACTTATTATAAAAAAGCCTAAACGTGTTTAGCTGCCTCTGATTTTTTCTCTAATTCGATTTGATGTAACTCTTTTAATCTTCTAAATTCCTCTTCTAATTATCTTTCTCTTCCTTTCTCTGAATCAACTGCTTTGAAATACTCCTATCTATCTTTTAATTATTTTTCTATAGAAGCATATTCGCTTTATAAGTCAGTTAAGTTTTTCATATATTCTTCCATCATTTAGTCATATAATTAAATTGCTTCAGATAATGATTAATCTTGAACTTACTTTCTTCTTTTTAAAGTTGCTTCTTCTAAAGTATTTTCATCTTTCATTTTGATAAAACGTGCTCTCTATGCTTATAACTCAGCTTGCAATTTGTCTTCCTTTGTTTTATGGTCTTTTTCTAATGCTTCATATTTTGTCTATATCTCTTTTGCTAATAAATCCTATCTCTTTTATTTATTTGCCTTAACTTCTGCTATAGCTTATTTCAATTTTTCTATTTCTTCCTTCATTTTATTCATATTTGCTGTTCTCTCCTATCTAATTTTTTAAAGTTCTTGCTCTAATTAACTTTTGGTTTTTTCTTAACCTGCTATCTATAATTAGTATAGTAATAATTTACTTTTGACTTTAAATCTTCTAATTATTTTACATGACTATTTTATTCTTCTTAAGCTGTACTCAACTTTTTCAACATAACAATTTTTATGCATTTTACACAATGCAATAAATCACTCATTTCTGCATTGATATTTGTTTTCATTCCTTTTATTATCTCATATTCTTTTGGACTATGTTAAAGTCTCCTTAATAAATTCTTAAAATTTTCTTATAATAAATTTTCGAGTCTTTCCGATTCCATCTTCTTCGTTTCATCTATCTCTTCCCCTTAGTTTAATGCTGTATCTAAATTTGCATACGGTCTATATTTTTGTTCTATTTCAGCTTAAGATTATAAAAGCTTCATAGTTTCATCAGATAGCGGTTACTTAGCATCTTTTAAAAATTTTCCAGTTTAGAAACGTCCAATAAATTCAGTGTCCAAGTATAGGCAATATTCCAAATTCTATATTAGCTATTCCAAAACACTTAAAACTCTTTAAGCTTCTACAATTGTAGGTTTTCCTATTATTGTTGACATTAGATTTTTGATTATCTCTTAATGTCCCTCCTACAATGACCTTTATTATTATTTTCCTCTGTTTTCACCCAAACTTGTTTCCATGGTCTTTGCAAATTACTTGTGTGCTCCTTTCATTACAATATTATTTATTATGTATATTATTAATATAAAATTATCACTCTTTTTTTGTGCTAAGATCATGAATATCTAAAGCAATATTCTAAATTATCTTAAACTATATTACTAAATCAATTGAATCTATGCTTCCTAAACGATGTCTCTACACTTCCTATTCTTTTTTTAGAGCATCTTGAATTCTTAGAAATTTTTCCTTATGTTTACGATTGTATTATATTTTGGACTTTTTGTATTTGTTCTATTGTGTTTAAATCAATTCAAAAAATACAAACCATAATTTATTTTCTAGTTCTATTCTTAAATAATAACTATATTAAATCGAAATCAGTTCCCAAAATAGAAACACATTTTTCTAATTTCTTTAAATCATCATCATTCCAACAAGGATTTGAATTAGATTTGTTGATTTTAGGTGCTTGTTATTTTTTTTAGATTCTGGGTCTCTATTTCAATAATTCTTTTAAGGTTTCACTATCTTTGGTGCTGCCTTCGCTTGATAAGGAAGCCATAAAATAATTTATTTTATTTTATTTGCAATAAAACTGGTGGGGGCCATGACTGAGAGAGAGAAAATCAATAAATATTTTTATATTTTGTATTATTATTAATTTTATCGTGTATTACTATCTCAAACAGTCCATGGCTATCCATTTACAACCGATCTTTCCCAAGTTGGAAGAACACCTCTTTGATAATAAGATTATCTTAATGGTTCAAAAAGACCAAAATGAGCCAATCCCAAAGCTATTAATTTATACAAACTTAATTATATACCTAAAGTTGTAAATAATATTTCACGTCTCCCTCCCTTTCTAGATTATCTCATAAAATAATTGCTTGGTAATGTTGTAAACCAATGTTTTGCCATTTTATTGTATTTTTATATAAATTAAAATAATTATTAATTATATCTCACTAATTTACTACTTTTATATTATTTTATTTTAGCAGCATCTAATTAATATATTAATAGCTTAAATTTTCACTACCCTTTACAGAATTATTATGATTAGAGGAATTAAATCTATGCTTTTACTTATAAATCTCTAATTTTTTGTTTAAATAATAAATAATAATTATAAATAATCTTTAAATTGATTTTAGTCTAAAATAAACCAATATTTTATTCAATTATTTTTGATTATAAGATAAAATAAGTGAAAATTTAATAGATTCAAATATTAATTGATTCAATTTGAAAAAATTATATTTTAGTATAAATTAAATTTGGAGAGCAATTTTATAAATTAGATAATACTTTAAATTAAAAGACTAAGTTATGAATATATGACATTATTAAATAGATTATATCACACTTATTTTTAACTAAAGATTTGTACCTTGATTTCAATAATAACATTTTTAAAGAATTTTCCATTTGATATATCAATAGAAATCTTACCAATAAAAACTTTTTGTATTTTATAGATTTAAATACTTATCCATGATAATTCTTTGAATTGATCGCACATCAAAATTCTGCTTATACAAAATAAAGTTAGAGTTATTATTATCTTGCTATAACGATTATTTATATTATATTAAAAAATAATACTCTAGAAGACTAAGAAAATATTTGGTTGTCGTGTTGCAGATGAAGATTTTTAGACCTGCCAAAATACATTAACTTAAATAAAGTTTAAATATCGATATCTTTTTTTGATATTTTAAATTAAACATTTAACCTATAAAAAGTATATGATCATTAATTACTTTATTTCTAATTAATGAATTTTATATAATGCTTTAAAATTTCAAGCTTTACCATATAAAACTTTATTAGATCATTATTAATTAACATTTCCGGTATAGTCTAGTGGTTAGGATATCAGGTTTTCACCCTGGGGACCCGGGTTCAATCCCCGGTATCGGAAAAATTTTTTATTATTTTTCTAATAAGATTTTATTCATTCTTACTCCATAGTTTTAACCAATTTTTATAGAAATCTAAAATAGACTCCTTCTTGCTTTTTATTATAAATAGTTGAAAATTATTAATTTAAAAAAAGAAAATAGATAATAAAATTATTATTTTATTAAGATTAAGACTTAATTCCCAATTTGAGAAAAATTGTGAAACTAGTAAGTTACAATAAAAGAAAGACAATTTACAGAAACTCTTTTATTGAGAGTACTAATTGATAGCAATTATTATTAAATCACTCCTGTTTATTCGATTATTCCTATTTTCTTTGTACCTCCTCCATAGCCTTGGTTTTAATTCTATTGATTTTATCAAACAAAAATTATTTTTCTTATTCTTCAGATTCCCAGGATGTCTTGAATTAGAAAAAATCTATACTTCTGGGCCTAAACCTAATTTACTCAAATCTTCTTTTTCCATTAAGCCATTGTTCATTCTGCATTGCAAATAATCAACTTAATATTTTCTGCATCTCTTTGGCATGTTCTCATGTTTTTGGATGCATACATTATATTACTTAGCTTCATTATCACACTCATGAAAATGATCTAAAGGAAAGGCTCCCTTATCTTATGTAAATATTTTGAATTACCTGGTCCTTTTGATGCATTCTACTTGCTTCTATTAGACATAATTAAATTTTAATCAATATTTTATATAATGAAATTAAAGTATCAGATGCAATTATTTTTTAAAATTGTTCTAAATTTACCATTTAAATTCTTAATGAATTAAAGATAAAGATTATCTTATAAAGTGTATTTGGAAAATTTGCTCGAAATAATTACATTAAACTGCCATTATAAAAATATCAATGTCTAATTTTAGTTTAAATAAGTTAGATTATTATTTTGGGTATCATACTTTTAGTAAGATAAATGAATTCAATAAACTACATAATAGGAGTGATATTTATAAATTGAATTTGATTTCTATACTTCTATTAAATTAATTTAACGATTATATTTATTTAAGATATATTTTTACTACAATATCAATAAGTAATTTTATTGATAAATATGTTCGTAAATATTATTTTTTTGAGGATTTTTAGAGTTGATAACTCAAATAATTTAATTCAGTGGCCTCTAATATGCTTTATTTTAGATTTAAATTTTGCTCAAATAAATTCAGGATTAATTAGCTTTGACTTATTTTTGCCTTGTAATCTGTAATAATATCTTTTCAATAAATTATGTACGAATAATCTATCTTTATAAAATTGATAAACATAACATTGGATGAGTAATATGCAAATATTATTGATATATGTCATTTAATCTCAAAAAAAAAACTTTAGTTTATATTTGTTTAATACTTATAGAGTACTCACTAATTTATATAAATAATAAAACAGCCAAATATGTTATTTGAGTATTGATAAGGTTGCTAAATAATTTTTGTAACTATTGCCAAAAGACAATTTACAACTTGAGATCTTAATCTTATCAATTTTAGTTGGAAATGGAATGAAAGTATTTGAAAACCAGTTCTTTTTCATATAGCATTTTTATATATAATTTAGAATTAGATTATCATTAATTATTTAGTTGTTAATTTTATGGCTTCCCCTTCACGCATTCAAATCTAATAAGCAATTGATCTTGAGAAACGTTTTGAAGACGGTGATATCGAATATGAAGATATATCAGAATTAGCTGTTATCTATAGATAGTTTATCGAATACTATGATCTGAATAACCATCCAATGAAATAATATTTTATTGAGAAAATGAAGCGTTTGCTGCAATCTCCTAGCACTATGCAATCCTTGATTGTATCAGCTCCAAGTACCAGACGTAATTCACCGACAGGATAGGAAAATTCGAAACATTATTATCAGAATTATTAGTATGAAACTATGAAAAATCAAACAATAACTCCAAGAGGAATTAAATAATTACAAAATGTAAATAATTGATAATTAATTTTTAAGGACTTTTTGTATTAGAAAGAGAATATAGAGAAGATAATTAATAATGATTATGCAAAATAATTGTAGTCAGTAACGGAAAAATTATAGTTAAGAAAATAGAAGAGAGGTCCAAGCAAAAAATCTCCTACCAGAACCTTCACAAAAATTTATCAACCTCCCACTCTTGAGATGCTTGATTTGTGATACATAGTTGTGTATTTTTATATGAATTGTTTGTTAAAATATTTATAGCTATTTTGTAAACGAATTATATTACAATAAAACAAAGATATTTTTTAGGCTTAATTACATATTTTATTTAAAATTCGTACAACAAGATATCTTTAAATATTTTTATAGTTAAATTTAATATGATCTTCTAAGTATTAGCAATATTTACTAATAAAATTTGATAAATAAATTTAAATTGTGCTTCTCTTAAGTTTTAGAGTAAGTATTAAATTTAAAAAAATTATATTATTATTATTAAAGATGAATATTTATAAAGTTGTATTTGGATTTTTAAGATTACCGAATTTAGCAGAATTTCTTATTTATATGGAATTTAACTAATAATCTGGAAATAAAAAAATATGATTATTAAATATATAGCCATCAAGAAAATGTAAATATTATAAAAGTTATTGATACATCTCAGTTAATTATGAAAAACTCTGAAGAAACAGATGCATCGTTTAATTAGGTTCAATTTCAAAATAACAAAATAATTGAATAAAAATTGCTTTGCATACAAAATAACAAAATTATTGATTTATTTGTTTTATTAATCATTTAGATTGATCATCATTTCCCTCTTCTATAAGGGCTTCTTGACTAGTGATTGCTTTGAGTATAATTTTTTTACTTGGCTCCTAAATGTAACCACCTAAGAGCAATTCATCCAAGATGTAATAAGCTTTATGGAAGTTAAAGATAAGATCCAATTCACAGACATTACCAAAATACTTATCTAATACTTCTACAAAATGATGAATGATCTCTAAAATCAACAATTCGTTATCTTCTTTATCGCAAATAGCAATAAAATAAAGCGATGCATATCGTTTATAAACAATTTTGTATTCAACATATTCTAAGAAATTGCACATCTTTTGGCCGCGTGTCAATACTAATGAGTTTATCTTTACAATAAAATTGATGGCAATACTTCTTTTAAGAAACGTTGCTTCTCTTTTGTAGTAAGTGATTAATTATACCACTTTGTCAATCTGGTCTTTCCTTATCTACTAACTAGAAATAAACACTAGATCATTATCAAAACTCTTTAATTTATTAATTAAAATATGTTGCTTGTGAATGAATCCATAAATGTAATAATTTCGATATATAATAAGGTTACAATACCTTCCTATTAGCAAGAGTCATCTAACGTTTAATATGTTATCGATATCAAGACAAGGAATAAATAATAGTGGTAAATTCCAAAGCGATACTCATAATTTGAAGATTTACATAAAAAATTGATATCACTCTTTTAAGAACTCCCTGAGTTACCTAAGAAAGCCTTTATTACTTTTTTGGTTGGAAAATCAAAGGAATAATTAGAGGAGCGAAGAGCTGGTTTGGAAAAATATCTTTAGTAATTAATAGTTCGAAGGGAAATATATCATTCTCAATAACTTCGAGATTTTTTGCAGGTATTATTATCTGTAATAAGCTTGAATAATGCGAAGAAATTCTTCCTCCTAATCTACTTCACTCTACTAAAACATTGATGGGAATACGTGACATCTCGTTGTCTGATTAAGGAGTGATGTTCATTCTATAAGCAGATATGAGTGTATTAAACAGAGTGGATGCTTATGTAAATAATATGAAGATGCCATGGGAATCTGAATAATAAGAAACCAAAACCATACCAGTTGGATAAGTTGAATGTTATCTTAAACAAGAAGATGGAGAATTTTGCTACAAACGATTGTGGGCTAAAGAATATAGTACATAAGCAATTTGTATGTTTTATGAACCAATAACCTGCACTTTGCTTATTGGGTATTTTTATATAACAAATAATTTAGTTTAGATTCTGGCAATATTAATTTTATAAAAGTTTCAGAAAGAGAGTCATTTTAAAAATACGAATAGAGTATTGAGATAGAAATACACATGAGTAGAATTATGGGTTTATTTTACAGAAATGGATAAATACATTCAGTTTCTAAAGATACACATTATAAAGTAATTGATATGGATTAAGGAGGATTAAAATCAGGTTAATATTAAGATTAAATATTTAAGATTTTTCGATAGGGAAACATGAACTAACCTTTTTAACATATAATGAACAGAGGCAAATATCTGTTGTTGGTAATAGAAATGGTTAAATCTATATTCTAAACATTAAACCTGTATAGCCAATAGTGATGTTGTCAGTTGACACAAATACATCATTTATTCGAGGTTTAGTTTTGGATTATTAGAAAAATTATCTAATTTCAGTTTCTTATGATGATGGTACGATTTGTGTTCTAGATGTTGGTAAATGTCTGTAGGACAATCTTGGCAAAATTAAAACGAAAATTTAAGCTAAAGTTAAGGTATTTATCTAACATTACCATAAAATTATAGACTAGAGAAGTATAATGGTCGAGTAAACGAGGTGAATTATTTGTTGGAAACGATGATGGGACAGTTACCATTTATAATGCATTAGATTTATAACCTTAATGTATTTTTCTTTATTATTTGAAGATGTCCTGAAAGCTCATGAAAAGGCCATTACTAAATTGATTTGGTAAGAATCTACACAGATTCTTATGACAGGAGGAAAAGACGAATTGATTAAATGGTGGCATTTCCCTAAAAAATGGAAGGCAGGTGATTAAGAAGAATAAACAAAATCAAAACAATTAATTGAAGCTAAAATGGAGAATATTTTAAAATTGCAAAATTAAAATCAAAAAATTGATTCAGATGAGGAGGATGAAACAGGATTAGGAAATTGGCATAAATGATATAGTATGATGACTTCATCAAATTTTTAAAATATTATATAATTTAATTAACATTATGCAAGATTAGCAATAAATCAACGTAACATTGACAGTATACATCTTAGATCGAAATCATTTCTTACTCATTTGAGGGAAATACAATTTTTTATTAAATTTCACTTAAAAATGGAATTAAATAATGGATGGTTTAAAAGAGATATTCTCAATTCGAAGAATTAAATCGTATGCTAGAATTAACTTTTTCATAGCTACCTTAATTGCCAAAGAAAAATTATATAACTTTTTTAGTTGGAAAGTCAGTTGAATAAATAAATGAACGTAAATATGGATTGTAACACTATTTATAAAGTCTATCCTAAAGAAAAGATATATTAGATAGTGAAATTTTTTAATCCTTCTTAAAGATGAAAAAGACAGAATCAATAATTAAGTAAGAGCTATTCAAAGAAAATATTATTGAGGAAGTGTAAATTTCCCCAAAACTTCAATAAGAAATTAATAATATTTAAGAAATTAAATCTAAACCTTAATAAGTATTTGATAAAAAAAAGGATTAATAATCCTAAACCTCATTTATTGAAAATTAAATAGAATAATAAACGAAAAATAACTCTTCTGGATAATTTGAAAATTAAGAATCATCAGAAATTAAAGAAAATCAATCAGATTAAGAAGCTAACCTAATTTTATAAATGAAAACATAGCTTTAAGAGTTTTATGATCAAATAAATGAGAAAGATATCATAATTTCCAATTTCAATTAAAAAGAACTTGAAACTTAAGAATATTATAATTAATAAATTTATGAAAAGTAATTTCGAATAAATGAATTAAATGGTTAATTGAATCAATATTAAGAATCATATTCAGAGTTGTAAAAATAATATTAAGAGATACAAACTTAATTTGAAGAAATTAAAATAAAACTTCATCAAAGCTAAAAATAATCGGAATTATTAGAAAATTAACTAAATTAGCAGTAAAGTTTTATTTCACAATAATCCAAGTCAATAGGCTACGATAATTTAAATTTGATATAATTATAGTAAATAATTATTGAATAGTAGAAGAAGATAGATGAATGGGTTGAGTTCAATAGAGAAAAAGAACTTGAATTTTAATAGGAAGTAGAAAAGCATAATTTACTTGAAAGCTAAAGAGATGAATTATTCTAAGAAAATTAATTATTGAAAGATTAATTAGAAGAAGAACTATTGCATAGAAATGAATAAGCTGAAACTATTGAATAATTGAAAGTAGAATTAGAATATTTATAAATTTAAATAAAGGAGAAGTAAGAACTTTTAGAGATTAAAAATGAATTATCATGATTGATCAATACATTTATATTTATCAATTAAAACTACAATTTTGATATCTTTCTGTACCTTGTCTTAACAATTCCTAAAATTTATAATTTTATATACATGAATAGGTGCTAATAACTTTTTAAACGACTATTTATCCAATCCTAATAAGATGCAGTCAGATTCACAAACTATGGTTGCTTCTCTTGTTATTTCTTTTAGCATTGCCAATTCGCCAAAATAATCAAATCTATCAAATTCATATAACACTAATTATTTATTTCCATCATCTTCACTTTATTTAAAGGCCCTCAATTAACCCTCTTAAATTAAATAAAAATAGTCTCCTTTGTCTTTTTATTTAAAAACAGTTTATTAAGATTTAAAAATAAAAACATTTAAAGCATCAGCTATCAACAGCCTTATGTAAGGATCCAGTTAGGATAAAATTTAAAAATTTTATAAAATTTCATCATATCTAAAATAGGTTAAAATTTTATTTACTTTTGACGATTTTCAAGAACTTGATTTTTAATAAAAGCGTCAAAGATTTCCTTGTCAAGTAACCATAATACAGAATCTGCTTTAGCTATTATTGATGCAGCTCTTTTTTAATTATTAAGTAAAGCCATTTCACCAAAAAAATCACCAGATTGATAAAATTTAATTAGTTTCTCTTCGTGATCTTGCCTACCTTTTTTTAAACAATCCAAAAGACCTTAATCAACCAGATATAATTAGTCACCCTCTTCGTCTTACTTTATTATGATATCGTTACATCTTAAATAATATTATTTAAATACTTAAATGTTTTCTCTTCCATCGCATTAATTACTATCTCTTTTTATTGATCATTCAGATGTTTAAAAATGTGACAATTATTAATAATTTTTAAAAGTCTAGATTTTTAATCTTTATTCTTAAGAATGAATTTAAAATTATTTGAATGCATTATTGATGAATTATTCTATAGTAAAATTGACTCTTATAATTTTTCATAATGAACTTGTTTTAATGATTATTATTATTACTATTATTGCTATTATTTCACTAACTATTCTTTACTTTCTGTTAGTGAATTTCTTTTATTCATTTGAATTTCTTAATCATCATGTTATTGTTTTAATTTCTGTTAGCTTTATTAACTTACATTTCCTTAAGATTATTTCATTTAATTCATATTTTATTCATGAGAAGTATTATTAAGTATTATTAATGGTTTAGTTGTATTTGTAACAGGTTATAAAAAATTAGGATTTTATTAAGTTTATGACTTCTTAAATTATTTATTATTATTGCCAGATGGCTAAAAGTTTTAAGTTAACACAGATTATTATTTTTAAAATGGATGAACAGACTTTTTTGGATCAGCAACAATTGGTGATGGACTTAACTGTTCACCAGAACCAAAATGTGGATCAAGATCAAAGTGATGTTCTCCTTTGTGTTAGAAGTCTTCAAAACTTCTTTGTTAAAAATCACTTTGCTCAATTCCTTATTTTGATAAGTTTTATTGTATTAATTATTAACTGTTGATTTCAATTTAACTATTGACCGGTTAACTTGAATGTTAGTTAGACAATTATTAATTAGATTAAAGATGAGGGATATGATTGTTTGATCCTGGTTAATTTGATTACTATTTAATTATCGGATTTTGCAAAGATTAAACTTAACTTTTTCTTTGAGTGCCTGATTACATTGAATTTTAAAATTAAGCAGGGATACTACTTGAAAATGGCGCATTTGATTTTTCTTGAGGTCTGTATTGTTATCCAGTTGTAAGCAGCCATTAGCTCATAAACTCAACCTTATTATCATTCTAGCCAAATTACAGGGTCATCAGGTTTTATGATTAACAGTTCAATTAATAATTTCTCAAAAACTGGGTGTACTTTAGAAGCTAGATATGATCTACTATCTTATTCTTCCATTTAATATTAGTAAATAATAAATATGTAATTATTTATAAGATATTATGAGAATATATAAAACTTATTCATTTAATCATCATGAACAATTATTTTTTCTTCTCTCTTAAATTATAAATTATAACTTTTCAACAATATTCTTAATTACTACTTACTATTCTTTAATTTTAATTCTATCATCTTCCTCAATTTCCATTGGAAGCATGAATTTAATTTTTTTGATTTTATCTTCGTCCTTAAGATATTTTATAATAAGTTATTATTCATTTTTTAATCCAACTTAAAGAATGGATGATATTTATATTCGTTTATAATCTTTGGTTTATCCAGATGAATGACTTTCTAGTAAAAATTAAACCATCCATTTAGCAATCTTATAGAAAGAATATTTTTATAACTTATTAGTAGGGTAATAGTAATAAAAATCAAAATAATCGATTCCAATAATTGCTTCATTTTATTGTCCATTACTTTCTATTTTTAGCAATTTATATTCTTAGTAATTATACATTTATAAATTCTTTAAATCTAAGTAATCTTCTTTTTAGATCATAGATGGGCATATAGATTTAATTGAGGACAATCTATATCCTGAATTCTTGAAAAAATCATTGAGATTATTTGAAGAATTGATATTATCTTATTCATTATATTTATATTGAATAGTTAGCCAGTGAATTGGTAGTAAAGAGATTGGAAATTTTACATCTAATGGTTCATTATTGTTAAAATTGACACAAGGATATTTTAAGAAGAAGAAACATTAATTTTGATTACACTTTAAGTTGCTTTTCTTTTACAACTAATTATAAATTTCATTTATAGTTGAGTTTTATTCAAACTTTAAATTGTAAAAAATTTTATTTTTTGTATCTTCAAGTAATAGAATTATTTAATTTGGATAAGTTATACGAGTAATTTCAACAGTAGATAAATCTATGCCATAATTTAATGTATCAGCAATTTCTAAAGTAAGATTTTTAAAATCCACTTGTGAATTCAATTCTAAATAAAAGAACCTTCTATTAAAATTTGTGTCGCAATCTTCAATTATGTATTAAAATTAGTGGTTATCAACTTACTATATTGGCTATTTTTCAATAATACTATCTTTGAAAGATGGATAGGCAGAAAAATCACAGTCATCAATACTTGTCAATTTATATGCTAAAGTAAAGTTTGAATATTTTAACAAGTTCTAATCAAAATTTAAGGTTTACTTGTACTCCTAAATAGCAAGAACTATAAGTTCACAAGCTAAAATATTTTTATCTACAAAAATGGTTTTTGAGTACTAGGAATTTAAGTAATTGATTGATATTGGTTTTAGATTTTCCTATAAGCTGCTTTTTAGGAGCGGAGTCATTAGTGATTTCTTTATACAGACTAATGAAAGTGTTCTGGCACTCTTTTTGTTCTTACGATATCTTTTAAATTTTTCTTGTTCATATATTACCTGAGAGAAGGACTTTATATGCCCTCTAAAAGATGTATTGCTACGCTTAAATATGGGTTTCTATTGTTATTCATTACATGCTTCCTTCTAATCATCATTTATTTCTAGAGTAGCCTCATTTTCATTAACTTCACTAAGACTGCTTTGATTATTTGTTCGAATAAGTCGATCTAATTTTAAATTAAGCTCTGATTCTTGGCTACTTTTGATAATATTTGTAACGTTTGAGGCTTAATCCTATTATTAGCATTCTTAATATAGACATTCAATATCATTCCAATCGAATTCTTTATTATTTTATTCCTTTGATAACCAAGAGCATTTTGATTAAGTCTTCCATTTGATTGGTTACTTATGAATTTAAGAATAAAAATTATCCATAATAATAAATATATATGATAAAACAATAAATTTATATTTCATTCATATGATAAGATACTTTTTATTTATAATAAAAATTCTTGCACTCATTAATTAAATAGATAATCTTATTAACCAAGATATGAAAGTATTATTATTTATGCAAACGACATTGGATTTAATGTAAATGCCAAGAATTTTAAGTTGGTTATTTTGTAAATATTGTATTTTGAAATAAATAAAAATGAATAAATTATATGAATTATTTAGAGGGAGTATTGCATAAAATTTCTATTTTAAGTATTCAATTTAATTAAATTGGAATATTAAAAAATTTAATAAATCATAATATCCTTCATTAACTGATACAAAACATGATTTTTTTACATCTATTTATCCAAAATCTAGAGATCAATCCAACCTCTCAGATAAAATGGCTCAAATTCAAAAATTGCTATTAAATTATAATAATCGAATAAATCTATGATAACAACCAAAACTATTTATAATAAAGTAACCTATTGACTCTCTTAAACGAATAAATAAATTAAAACAAAAGTTTCTTAATTTTTTAAACTTTACAAAAAGACATTAAATTTTAATCTTTTGGGTGAATAACATAAAGAATACTTTTACATAAATTTTTGCCAAAATTTTGTATCCTATATTCATCCCAAAGTGTGGTAAGATCCCAAACTAAGGATGAATAATAAAATGAATATAACAGTAATAGTTTGGATGTGAAAAGAAATAAGCAGAATTAATTTATAAATTATTTTGAAATTTATGATTTCATAAAATTAACTAACAATAAAAGAAATTGTGTATCATTTTTCAATTACATTAAAACATTTATTTATTTCAAATAGCATTATACAAATAATGGCCAAGTTTTAAAAAAATCAAAACTACTGTTAGTAATATCCAAATTTTTGATGTTCGAATGCTCACAATATCATCAAAGTTGGGCTCTTATTCAATAGCCCATTCAATTATTTATTTGTATAGAGGGTATTGTAATTATCCTATAACAATATCTCCAGTTTGAAGAAGTAGCATGATTTCTGAGTAAAATTTTTGATTCAATATAGCGAAATCAAGTATTGTATTTTTATGAATACATTATCTTATATCTTCTAGCCTCAAAAATTCTAATTTATTTATATGAAAGTATACATATTTATTATTACTATTCTCGATTATATTACACAGTAGATAAATTAAGATAATAAAATTGATTGGAATCGCTTAAATAATTATATGTTTGTATTAATAAGTTATAACTATGAAGTTTAAGTTTGACAATTCTATTTTTGACACCTATTTCGCTTGACAAATTATTCAATTTAATAACTTCATATCTCTCATATGAAAATTGATAGGGTCGTATAAAATAATGCTAAGCACCATAAATAATATATATATGATCTTCCACAACTTCGTATTTTATTGATTCTTTCCAATTTTTCTTAAATGATGAGTCATACTACTATTAAGTTTGAATAATTATACATTGTTTGTAACTTCATCTTAATAGAGTGTACTTGATGAACCAAATCCAGAGAATATTGACATTTAATAATGGATGAAGGTTATTTTAATTTATTATTGAAATTCATCTAAGACGATGATTAATAAATTTATTATATCTCTTTATTTATTAAATGAACTTTCAAATGGAATGTTTATAACATATCTCCCTTTGTGAAATATATGGAATGTAGAAAAAAATGGAATATCTTCTTTTTAGATTTTGCTAGGGTAAAAATATTATTATTTACTCTAAAATTGAAATGTATTATATATCAAATGTATTACTGATAATTAGTAATTAATTGTCTGATTAGTAAAAATTTATAACTCGGTCTTATTAAATAGATTCAAATTTTCTGATTTAATTATCTCTGTAAACATAATGGATCATATTCTAATTTTATTTGGTAGTCATATAAAAGTTTTGATTTATCAATTATGATTTATAGTATTCTCCTTCATAAATGGTTTGGAATATAAGATTGATTTATACCCATTTATTGAATCCATAAAACTCAACATCAAATATTTCTTCGGCATCTATTTTGTAAACACTCAAAACTGCTTAAGTAATGTACTTGTACAATTGTTATAATCAATAATGTAAATAATATTATTGTTCAGATGAGTATCTATTGCACAGTCGATTTGATACTAAAATAGGATTGATTCATCTAATAAGTATTTAAGATAACTGCATTCATTATCGAATTCTCTACTTTATTAAAAATGGGCTTTTAGCTGATATATAAGTGTATTTTAGGTTTCTATCTAAATTTAATCATTAATAGATTGTCTCAGACTAGTTCCATAACGATAGTAAAAGTAAATAAGTGACTGTTTAAACTCCATTCGATTAAAGGTTTCAATGATGAGTACAATTAAGGCCCCGATTAATTGAATTATGAACATTAAATTAATGCAATAAGTAATACCAGCACCCAGAGTTTAAGTAACTCAATCATACGCAGGGCAAAAGCCAGGTACATCAGGGTTACGTAAGAAAGTGAGCGAGGCTACTCAACAAAATTATTTAGAAAACTTTGTGCAAAGCATTTTCAATACATTACGAAAAGATGAATTAAAGCGTATCCAATACTTTGAATTTTATTTAGCCAAGAATGTACTTTTTGTGGGCGGAGATGGAAGATACTTTAATAGATAAGCCATTTTTTAGATAATTCGTTTGGCTTATGCTAATGATATAAGTGAAGTACACGTTGGTTAAGGAGGTTTAATGTCAACTCCAGCCTCTTCACATTACATTCGAAAAGTTAATGAAGAGGTTGGAAATTGTATTGGAGGAATAATTCTTACTGCTTCTCATAATCCTGGTGGTAAAGAACATGGAGATTTTGGAATAAAATTTAATGTGAGAACAGGTGCTCCTGCTCCAGAAGATTTTACTGATTAAATTTACATTGTAATCATACAAATTAAACTATTTAGCACACAACTAAAATAAAAGAATATTTAACAGTAGATTATGAATTTGAGAAACATATAAATTTAGACTAAATAGGAGTTTATAAATTTGGAGCTAATAGATTGGAGAAATCAAATTTTGAAGTGAAAGTAGTTGATACAGTTTAAGATTATACTGAATTAATGTAAAAACTTTTTGATTTTGATTTGTTAAAGAGTTTGGTCTAAAATAAAGGTAAAATTAATTAAATATTAAATAAAAAGATTTTTCATTTAGATTTGATGGAATGCATGGTGTAGCTGGACCTTATGCAAAACATATATTTGGAACTTTATTAGGTTGTTCAAAAGAATCTTTATTGAATTGTGATCCATCTGAAGATTTTGGTGGAGGTCATCCAGATCCAAATTTAACTTATGCTCATGATTTAGTTGAGTTATTAGATATTCATAAGAAAAAGGATGTAAATGTGGTACCATAATTTGGTGCTGCATGTGATGGAGATGCAGATAGAAATATGATATTAGGTAGATAATTCTTTGTAACACCATCTGATTCATTAGCAATTTTGGCTGCGAACTCTAATTTAATATTTAAAAACGGTTTATTAGGTGCAGCTCGATCTATGCCAACTTCAGGAGCTTTAGATAAGGTTGCAAAAATAAATGGAATTTAATTATTTGAAACACCAACAGGGTGGAAATTTTTTGGAAATTTAATGGATGCAGGTTTAATTAATTTATGTGGAGAAGAAAGTTTTGGAACAGGATCTAATCATATAAGAGAAAAAGATGGAATTTGGGCAGTCTTGGCATGGCTGACAATTTTAGCATACAAAAATAAAGATTCTGATCATTTTATTACAGTTGAAGATATTGTTACATAATATTGGTAGTAATTCGGTAGAAACTATTACTCAAGATATGATTATGAATAAGTAGATTCTACTGGTGCTAATAAAATGATGGAACATTTAAAAACTAAATTCTAATATTTTGAAGTATTTATTATTATAATATATATAGTAATTGAAAGAAGGAAATAAAGCAGACATTTATGATTATATTGACCCAGTTGATTAATCTGTGTCAAAAAATCAAGGAGTTAGATTCGTATTTGGAGATGGGTCCAGAATTATATTCAGATTAAGTGGAACAGGATCTGTTGGAGCAACAATTAGAATCTATTTTGAACAATTCGAGTAATAAGACATTAAACATGAAACTGCTACAGCTCTAGCCAATATCATTAAGCTTGGATTAGAATTGAGCGATATCGCTTAATTCACAGGAAGAAATGAACCAACCGTCATAACTTGAACAATCAATCATATTAAAATAAAACATTTAAAAATTAGTTTATTAATTTTGATATCTTATTCTTAGCCCTTTAATTTAGTTGTAAATTTCATTTTGTTTTTGAGAATTTTCTGATCAAATTTTCATATATTTAGAATTTAAATCAACAAGGAACTTAGAAATAACACTAATCATATATTTTTATATTTTGATTAATAAATTACGTGAAAAAAGTTGTTTAAATTGTATATATTAAATTAATTTTGATGATAAATATTAATGAGGTTTCTCCTGTAAAAATGTCTAATGGTATGAGTTGATGTTTAAATTCCAGAGTAGAAACAAGACATTATGAAATCTATATTAAAAGAAGAATCCATGATCAATATAACATTAAAACCATTAGAATAAGAAATTTATTTAGCTGAAGATCCTTAAGTAGCTTTACTCAAATTAAAATGTTTCTAAGAACTAATCAATAAAGAAAGGTAATATATGGAGTTGAGAATAGATTAGCGTATGCTGAACATCTGGCTGAAGTATTTGAATTGATAGGAGAAGATGCTTATAGAAATTTAGGATTCATCCTTAAGCAGTTTGTATTTATTATTTTTATAATCTCATATAAGGTTACTGATTCCTATTCAATCTAATTGTCTATTATTCGTTAATTGCCTCTACTTGTAGAATAAATAAAGAAAAGATAATCTGGATATGTAGAATTAAAAGACCATGTTCTGCCATTTATGAATATATTTCTTGAGCATTAAGACTTTGATGTAAAATTGTGTATTTCCAAAATTAGATCAAAAAAGAAGTTCTTACTTAATTGTTAAGAATAGCACCATTTTTAATTGAATCAGATAAAGTAGATACAATTTTAGCACATTTGATTGAAATGGCTCATGATGAAAAAAACAATTAAAACAGAATATTGGCAGCTGAAACCTTTGGTAAAACTGCATCTCTTTTTTCATTAAAATATTGTGAATCTTATATTTGTGGAGAAGTTTTATCACTTGGTCTGGATTTAAATGAATTTGTTAGAGAGAAAGCTCTAGAATAATTACCTTATATATCAGCAAGTCTTTCTCAGAAATGTATTGAATTGAAAATTGTGCCATTTTTTCTCTAGTAAGATTAAATCTGATTATCATTTAGATCTTGTGAAGATAGACTTTTGTAAATTAAATGTGCATGTATACGATCAATATCTGGCATTTCAAAATACGCGGGACATTAAATTAAGATCTCTAAGTTAATTCCGAAATATTTGGATTTCTTATCTGATCAAAACAAAGAAGTCAGAAAAACCGCATATGAAAGTTTAGGCGAGTTTATCAGTACTATTAAATTTGCTGAAAAAGATTAATAATAATTAGATATTCTTTTGGCATACTATTAGAATTAGTTAGATAAAAATATAAATATGATGGGAGTTGACGTAAAAGAAATCTTTATTTTTATTTAATTAGCTTGTTTATAAATGTGCCTACTATTTTCCAGGAGTACTTTAAGCCATAGGTCGTAATCGTTGGCAAATAATTCAACCCCTGTACGGATTTCTATTAAAATATCCTTCAGATGTAATAATATCTCTAGTCTATAAAGAAAGTTAAAATATCCTTAGCTCATAGTTTTCATGAAGTTGCTAAAATATTAGGTCCAGATTTATCCAAACAACATTTGATAACAGTTTTAGAAGCATTAGCATAGGATAAATTGTAAGAAGTTAGAAATGGAATTGTTATAAATTTGTCTAAATTTATTTCAATCTTTCCTATTGAAGAAAGAGACTACGTCATTGATTTATTACTCAATTTTCAAAAAGATCAACACAAATGGAGAACTCGTCAGATTATTTGTACTTCTATATTCCCAATCACAAGATGTTTTAACAACGATAAAATCTTTTTTAATATTGCACCTATTCTTTTCAAATTTTGTTCAGATACTGTTGCTTAAGTAAGACGAAAAGCTGCTAAAAACGTTATTCATCTAGTAGAGACCTTTGATGAAGATGGAGAATAGAGAACAGTTATTCTAGAATAAATTAGAGCATTTTCACATTCGAAGAAATTCAATTAAAGATAATCTTATTGTTGGATGTGTTATAAATTATTTTATAGAGCTGATTTTGAAGATCTTTTCTTTGAAAGACTATTTGAATTATGTAAAGATCCAGTATAATGTGTAAGGTTATCTGCTGTCATTGTGATAGATAAATTTATATAAAAAGAAGGTTTCTCGAAAGATAGAAAATATTTAAAATATTTATTGGTTTAATTTATTGATGATCAATGTTAAGAAATTTAAAATATTCTTACCAAATACAATTTTGTGGTCTAAAAAACAAAAAAAAAGACTCTATCCTGTAGATCACGTAATAGTGGGTCATCAAATGGTCATTTGGAAGACATCCCAGAATTTGATGAAAAAATTGAACAAATTAGGAAATCTTCTGCTAAAGTTTGATTTTATTATAAATAATTTAAATTCAGGAACTTAAATTAAAATATTTTAATAAATATTCTTAAATCATTCAATTGAAGAAAAAAATCAATATTTTATATTTTTTAAAATATCATCAATTTTGTTTGAAATAAATCTATTATTCTAATCAATGTATTTGAATTATCCATTTTTTTCTTCTAAATCAGTTATGTCTTTAAACAATTTACTTTCCAATATTCTCTTATTGATGGAAAATTTGGATTGAAGAAAACTCTGTAATTGCTAATATGAATCTCTCTTTTGTTATGAAGTAAATAAATTTTAAACCTCAATTTCCTTGTCTATATAATATCAAAGAATACTTTAAAGTTTAATCCTAGAAGTTCTCATTGATTCTTGTAATCCTTAAAATTAAGATTCGTGTACTTTGCGAAACAGATCTTCAAGTTTGTTGAGAAATTCTGTTAATAATTAAAGGAAATTTTAATCAAGTTTACTTCTTTTAATTATTGTTCTATTATCAGAAGAGTAAGTAAATTATTTGTAAATTCTTTTGAATAATTATTCAGCAGAAATTAGATCTTTGAGTTTTACTTAATCAAAAAGAAAGGAAATATCATGAAATCTTGAATTTAAGTGTATTTCTTTTTCAATTAAAGAAATTAGACCTTTCTCACTTTTATATTACTTTAACTCATTTATGATATATGAAATCTAGTTCAGAATTTACATTAAATTTGATTCTTTATAAGAAATAGATCTGATTTATGAAGAAACATCCATGCATTAGCTTTATAACATTGATCTTTTATTGGGAAAAAAGGAGCATTATGAGTTTTTGTCTTATCTGAATGATTTTCTTAAAACTATTTCAGGACTTTAGTTATCTAAACCTAATTTATTATTGAGTAAAGTCCCTAATGCTTATTTAGATTTAATGGAATTTTTTAGAATAGATTATTAGGAGTTTTAAGAAATTTGGATGATTTGATTGCTTTTTACCATCGAAAATGATTTCTTTGGAGAAAGTGAAGGAAACTCTTAATTTGATCTATCTTATGATTCTCTTTATGATTTCATCATGCCTATTTTTAATGAGAGAACTGAAATATTTAATAAATTAATAATCAACAATCTAATTGATTAATTTCTTAATTTTTTGTATATTATTCTCATAATACCTTACAATCTTAATGCTATTATCATAAATAATAAATATAATCTTATGATTAAAAATCAGAATTTCGAAGTAATTATGATAAAAATTTATTGAATAAAATTATTTTGTTATTTGGATATATTTTAATAAAATTATTTATTAAAATTCATGGATAATTTTTATATTTTTTATAGATTATTAATTTGAACATAATCTCAATTTAACAATAAGAATATTTGTATTTTAATGTTTATTCTTTAAAAATTTAATAATTATTAACAAAAAATCAAATAAGTTAAAATTAATATTTCATTTAAGACTGAATATCTTGCCTTCTTATTATATATTTCTAAATTTTGATCTAGAAATTAAATTATCACTTTTAGGAGTTAAAAATTTAGCACTTGAATGAATTTTTATTGGCTACAACAGTTATTAATAGAGTTCTGTTCCTCTAATCTATCCATTAGACATCAAAGTAGTGATTATTTACTCTGAACGTGTTAATAAATTTAATTAATTTTACAATTGATTTTTTAAATTACATTTTTTTTTTTAGTCTGAAATTTCCTTTATTGAATTTTCTCCTTTTTCATTTGTATATAGGCGCTTTTATAAACCACCTTAAAAAGAAAATTTTTATTCCCTTCCTTTTAATTTTTCATATTCAGAATCGAATATAGCTACACCAATATTAGGAAGAGAATCCTTTAAATAAGGAAAGGAAGAATCTTTAACATCTCTATTTGCAACTTTAATTTCTTTTAATCTTGCTGATTAATAGGCTAATGGCTTTAAGGTAATTCTATCTAAAGACTTTTATTGAGGGTTTCTATTTGTTAAAATAGTTTGTTAATTTTCTGTATTCTATAATTATACTTTTTAAATTGATGGTTCTATAGTTTAATGTGGAATAAACAAAAATTTATGATTTGACTATTAGTTATCGGTGTTTTCTTGAATTTTTTAGTCTTCATTTTTTTTTATTAATCTACTAGTATTTTCATTTATTAATTCAGATTATCTTAAGTCTAATGATTTTAACGAAGATTTAATTAGTTTGGGATTTAATTTATAGATAGATTCCTTTTCAGATATTTCTAAATTCCTTTGTGTTTGAATATTTTTCGTAATGGAATCCAATAAGAACTTTTATGAAATATTAAATTCATGTTGTTATTGATAAATTTTGGAACCAGGAAAAATATCTTTAAATTCCTATGCTTCCTTGTTTTAATTTAATATGACAGACTCAAAATCTTTGATTGTTTGAGATGGGGTAATTTTAAAAGAAGAATTATCACAATTCGTTTGATTTGGGAATTTATTATCAATTATAAGGTTTTGATTAATTTTATTTTCATATTGTTATTTGATCTGAAAGCAAAAAAGTATTTTAATATTTTAAAGAGGATGTTCTATGTCAGAATTTTCAGATTGAAATTCAAATTATTTTATTTTACTTTAATATCTTTTAATTGTGTATTGAACCAGTGAATTCCTTTACATAAGTTTATTAAATTTGTATTCGAAACCATTTTTTAAGGATTCGTAATTGAGAATTGGTTATATCAGATTAGAGTTCATGAATTAAAAAGGAGGGATATCTTCTAAACTTGTTATACTTTACTAGAGTTCTTTATTGTAATATCTTTAAGCTATTTTTGGAATGTGTTATTTTAAGTTAAGGATTAAGTATGGTGTCATAAAATCATTATTTTTTGGAAAGAAATAATTATCTTAAATTGCTTAAATTTAAGATAGATCTATTTTTGTATTAATAATTTTGGGCATTATAGGTTCATCTATAAGTTTTATAGATTTAGTAATTTTAGATATTTCCAAATTAAGACGAGTCTACTATAAGAATAATAGTTTACTCGTTGTTATTTAAATACTTCCTCTATTGTTACACCACCAAAATTAATTTACTTTACAACATGAATGAATTTTATATGTTCTTTTATTTGTAGAGCTGAATTTGCAGGAAAGTGAAATTTGAAATAAGAAAATATTAAATTTGCTATTTAGAGAAAACTATTCTAAAAGTAATCTAAATCTTATTATGGCCATCTCTCTGTTTTTAGTATTCTATTTTCAGATTTTTAGTTTCGAGAATCAATTATTTAAATTTGTGTGTCTTAATCAGTTGTATTGTCAGTTATTAGGAGCATTTTTGATAGTAATATTAGATGCTCTCTTTTTAGAAATAAAGACACTATCTTAGTTTTCATGTAAAAATATAATTATATTTAATTCTTGTAAAAATAGAGACTATCTAAATATTAAAAAATGGTCTAAAAGTATTATTAGAGATCTTAATTTAATAAATATTAAAAGAGTTTTCTTATTTCTTATCAAGTAGAGAAAACAAAAGTTTGATTTTAAAATATTAAATTAAATAAATAATTATGAGATCGAATTCAACAGCTTACACTCCCTAAAATCCAGAAGTCTTTCATAAAGGACACATCCATTTCTTCGATTTATTATCATCATTTCATGGATTAGATGATTAACCTGACTACCCAGTTTAATAATAAACAATTTAAGATAAGCTGAGACATTAATACCTTCACGATAACAACTGGGAAGATAGTATAAAGCATTTAATTATAATTTAGAATTATGTTATAGAACATGCTTCAAAATTTAAGAAAAGGATTATGTGTAATTCTGTTTGGATAAGAAATGCTAAGGCACAAATTATTTGAAAGCTGCTTAAGTTTTGGGATATGTTAAAACTGGAAATCCAACACCTAAAGCTCATGGACATCATCATCATTGATAAAGCATTAATACAAAACAATACATTTATCAAAATTCTTATATTTTATAGTATTATTTTGAGTATTCATATTAATATCCTTTGTTTTCCTTTTTTTAATTGAAATTTATTATTTTTGATAATTAATTTTGGTATGTATTCCAGATGTCAATATATTATAATTCCTTCAAAATTATTATCAAAACTAACTAACTTCAATTCCAACTCTAGAATTTTGAATTAAATTGATTTATTAATATAAATAATGAGTTTTATTATTTATAATAATGAGGAATATATTTAATTATCTTTATGGAACTAATGTATTCCTTTATATTATTTCTAGGCAAATAAATTAAACACCGACTCAAAAGACATAAAAATGAATCCATAGTATGAAACATTTGTATTTGAATTTACTTCTAATGAACATTTTCCAATTTATGAAAAATGGACAAAAGGAGAAGAATAAGAATACATAGGTTTAATATATATAAATTTATTTAGACATTAAGTTATAAGCAATAGAAAATTATTATCTTAACGATTATGATTAGTAATTATAATAGCAAGAAGAAATTAATTTAATTGATTATATAATTTAAGAGAATGACACTCTATTTGGACTTGAATTAAAATTTAATATTAAGTATAAAATACCATTTATATTTAGTTAGAACAGAATATTAAAATTGAATGATATATCTCCTGAGTGTTTTGTTCCTGGTATGAGGATTAAAATCCCTAATCCACAAGATTAAGACTCCTAATAAAATTTAGTAGAAACTGCAGTTGACACTCTAGATAAGAATCAATCTTCATATTTTGGAAGAAATTTGATGGATGAAATAATGTCTAAAGGATAAACAAAAAAATGTATATCATTATTCTTTTAAATTTGTTAGTTAATGTGTATTATGTGACTAATTATGGATGTATTGAAGGTGTTTTAACAATAAATAATGACGTTATACTGTTTGATCCAAGTTTTATTGATCATAATAGAGAAATAGTGAAAAAAAGTTAAAGTAAAAATTATTCGTCAATATAGAATAAAGTATACTAAACTTTTAAGCTTGTTTAATGACAAAGGATGTAAGATCTGTAGAGATTAATCAGTTACCCATGAGAATCGCTAATAATTCAAACAAAAGTTTTAAAGATTATTTGATACTCATTCATATTAATTCTACAGTAACTAATAAAAAGCTAGTCGAAATTATACCAATTTTAAGTTTCAGAGTATATTATTTAATTTTATGAAAGATATAAAATGACTAAAATTAGAAAGAGCATATCTAATTAAGTAATGATCTTTACGAAATTTTAACTCATGTAGTAAGAACTAAATCACAAAGAATTTTAGAGGAACAACAGCAATCAAAAGAATAAAATCTAACAATAATTCCATTTTATGATATACAAGATTCCTTATTTACAGAAAAATTATTAAAAAGAACAAATAATTTATGGGGTGCTTAAGATTATCTACCTTAAATAATTTAATAATCATAAATTTGTGATAATGATGAGTTAATTTAAGTAAAAAATATTCATATATTTTAGATTATAGCACATGTTCCATCAATATATAAAACTTCAAATTGGAACTTAATATTTTCTAACGTCATTAATGGTTCTTCATTTTAAACATTACTACATAAATGTGAAAACAAATCGCCATTAATATTAGTAATTAAAGATGTAAACGAGTGTAAATTTGGAGCTTATTTGAATGAGTCATTAAAATTAACTTTTGGTAAATTTTTTGGAAATGGCGAAACCTTTTTATGGACTCTCAAGGTAAATTTCAATAAGTAAAAATAGGAAAACGAATTTCGAGTATTTCGATGGGCAGAAACTAATAATTACTTTATTTTTTGTGAATCAGATGGATTTGCTGTTGGATGTGGCGATTAATTTGGTCTTTATATTAATAATACATTGATTACAGGAAACACAAATAAATGCGAAACCTATAAAAATGACATTTTAACTATTTCTAATGATTTTAGTATTAAAATACTCGAAATATGGAGTTTAAGTAATTGAAAACACCATCAAAAAATAACTTTGATTTATTGATTAACAAATTACATATTTACTATAAATTTCTTAAAATTGTTCACATAATTCAATATTCTTATTTCAAAAATAAATGAATAATATTAATAACATTTGTTGAAATTTGCAAAAAAATAAATTAAAATAATAGTCTTAAGTAAAATTAGTTATTATAAAAGGGGTTCAATATTTTAAAAACTATATTATTGTAATTTAGGTTTTTATATACCAGGTTTAATTTATAATATTTAGATTATCATCTTTAACTTTTATAAATTAAGTAAAATTTAAAAATAATTTTTATTTTATTCTTTTTATTAAATTGTCATATCTATTTTATTGACTTTTTTTCAAAATGATTACGCATTATTATGTATAATTACCTGGCCAATTCGATTGGGAAAAATCTATAAAATTATTTTTAAAATAATGAATTTCTAATCCCCAAAATTTAAAATAGAAGAAATGGCTCCTTTAAGTTAAAACTAAAAAGTACTAATAGAAGATGAGCCTTTAGATGATGTTAATGAGATTAATATAACTAAAATCTCATTCAACGAAAATTTAATTGTTTGTAATTATAGACCATGGCAGACCGTAATTTAAATACAAAAAACAATCTAAAAACTAAAAGAATATGAAAACGTCTATTGGATCAACCCTATTCTCAAAGAAGGATAAAAAATTCCTACTAAATCAATTTTAAAAAATTGTAATATGCAAAAATCCAATCTTAATCTAATTAGTTGAAATGTATTTAAATTTTTATTAATTTATTATTATTCTATTCTATTTTTATCTTCGAATATTAATAAAGAATTTTAGTATTTTAAATATGTTAAATTAAATGCTCTAATCATCCAAAATCTGATTTCAAGAAAATATCTATTTAAAACCTGAACTTAAAAAAGAGTAAGAAATATCAACAAACTAAATATAATAATCTTTGCTAACTTCTATAATAATTTTTTCATCGTCATGCTAATTTAAACAATCTTTAAGTTGGGTCATAAGTTTTAAATATTAAAAATCTAATCAATAATTCAATTTAAATAAATAAACAAATTAAACTTAATTTATTGATAATATAAGATTATTTTCTAGATTATCAGAAGAATTTATTAAGTAAAAAATATTATCTTTTTATGTTGAACAATTTTAAACAACCGAAAAATCACAATCTTTGTTATACGAGCTTTTCTGACCTTGATTTTTTTTAATTCTTTATAAATACATTCAAAGATAAGTTATATTCATATGGAATATACATTTTATCATAGAAATCATTCGTTTACTCAAATCAGATTTACTCAATACTATTTTATTCAAGATAATTTTATTTAAATATCATAATCCTTATTTTACTGGAAATAGAATAATATATATTTCTTGAACCTTAGTAAATTAAAATAAAGAAGATATTTATATTTTATTTTTTTGAATCATTTTAATAATCCCAAAAATATCAACCTTTAATTTATTACAGAACAAGAGTTTACATTAAGTTAGATAAAAATGATATTGAACGAATAATGTATTTTGTTATTGAGTTAATGTACGATTGGTTTATTGTAATCTAAGATTTTATCTTAGTAGATAATTGATGTCAAATATTTTATAAATTATAAACTTATTATAATTGTAATTAATGTTTAAATGATACTATTCTAACTTATGAGAAGGAAATTCTATAAAAAAAAATTTAATATGAATTTATATAAAATGATTTTATTAAATCAAAATCCAATTATTCAATTTTCTTCACTCTATGCAGAATAGAGAGAGGCTTCTATAGAATATATTGTAGTTTTTGTTTTGTGGTGTTTCTAGATATGACCACCCAAAGCACAAGGGGATTTAAACAGACTTTGACATTATCCACATTCATAAAGATAATCTTTGTCCTTAAGAATATAATTATTTCTTTTTGTTTGTATTCTGTTCTGTTATTTGTCGTCTTCCTCATCCATCTTTTCTGATACTTCCATTTATTTTGATGTATCAAACAGATCTTAATTTGAATTTTATTATGTTTATGTATGATTATTGAGTTCTAATAAATCATACAGATTCTCGGATTTGATCTTTTGAAGAAGTACTTTGTCATCTAATTAATCTACGAAAAAATAGAGTTCAATTAAATAGTCGATTAATTAGATGGCCTGCATCTTAACTTTACTCTTAAAATTGATGTTATTCATAATATTTATTATTAAAAATTCAAAGTTCATTATATGGTATTTATATTAAATTAAGAATCTTTTTTTTTTATAACTAAAATTCAAATAAATTAGGCTGAAGTTTGAATTGATTATGGTCTTTTCAAAATTACCGAATGCTATCTAAAGGTTCAATAGTGTATTAATAAAGAAAATTTGCTTGATAGTTTAACAAATAACACTATTTTATATTTTAAATAAACTTTTATTAGAATATATTTTAACTATAACTCTTGATTATAAACATCCTGTTTATTTAAGGAAATCGAGTTTCTTGATTAACTGCATTGAACAAAAGATACTAACACAAGAAATATCAGGATTTCTATCATGATTCTTATTTTTAAAATAAAAACATTATTATGATAAGATTTTATAACCAAGGTTATGATTCTATTGCCTTACATTTTTAATTCAATTTAATTGAGTTTATAAGTTGCTTTTGGCCAGTTCTTAAATCTTTTATTTTATAAAATCTAGAGATTAAACTAATTAATAATCTTAAATGTACTTTATCCTTAACTTTCTTATTTTTAGATAAAGCGGCAATCTTTGCTGTTAGTTTATTTAACAATATATCTCCATTAATTAAAATAACAACTCTTAATCAAAATATTTAATTTTTCATCAAAAGATAAAAATTATTTAATTTAAATACTACAAAAAAGAGCCAAAAAAGGTAGATTGTAATTTCAATAGTGAAATTCATTTATTGCAACAATCTAAATTTTTAACCAATTGATTTAAATAATTTATCAAATTATAATGATATTAGCAAGTCATAGAAGTAAATAAATTATATTAAAAATTTATGTGGGTTGAGTAATTCAGATTTTGTTTTAAGTAGAGTAGTATTTTTATAAAAAGTGTAATTTCATTAGAATAAAGGTTGAATTTTAATGAATGAATTAATAAACTTATAAAACTATAAAATATATAAACTAGAATTATATTGATGCAAAATTGATGCAGATTTGAAACTAAAATTTGATCATAAAATTTTCCTTTTATCAGCAAATTAAATTCTTTCGCTAAGATTACGGCTATGCTTGGTAGAAGAACCAGAAGACTATTCGGTAGATGAAGAATTTGCATATTAATGAAACTCATATCCTTAGAATTAATCTAAAATAGAATTTTATATACCTTAAATATTTTGATCTCTCAAAAGAAGAATATTTGATTAAATTAATTCATTATTTTCTTCATCTTCTAAAATTATTTGATTTTAATCAAAATTATCTTCAGTTGCCTAAATTAAATTAATAAAAATTACATTAGGTATAAATGGAGGAGTTAAAGATTGATTTTACAATTTATCCCAAGGAAATTAAGCAAACCACGGATGATCTTTAATTTCTTAACTACCTGAAAATCCAAGACGATTTTGTGGCTTTCTTTGTAAAAGCTACAAAATAAACTAAAGAAATTACTTAATTAATAAAATCTACTGAATCTTAAGACCAATCAGTTGGAATTTCGCTTCTCTTAATTTAAACTTATTTAGCTAGGATTTGATCTCTAATTTCTTGTCTTGATCTTCCTTAATAGGGTCTCTAATTTATAATGAAATCAATAATTTACTCTTCCAAGCATAAATTCATAAGCTATAACTCCTAATGCAAAGTAGTCAACAGCATAAGAATGATTTTGCCTACAAATAACTTCAGGGGCTAATAAATTATATTGCTGGTTAACATACCCATATAGCCTGGTGTTCCACTTGTATCACTATTATTTTCTGGTTTAGCTATTCTAGCAATTCCAAAATCTGTAATATGAACGTAGCCTCTTTCATCCAGAACTAGATTTTCTGGTTTAATATCTCGATGAATAATTTTATTGGAGTGTATATACTCCAATCCTTATAAAATACAAGCAATAAAAAATTCTATTTGATTAAAATAGCCTATACTTGTAGATTATTCATTAAATCTTCTCATTTTTCCTATGTGATACCTTAAATCACCTCCCTTCATATAATCCATAACCAAATAAAGATTTTCTCTATCTTAATAAGCATAATTCATATTAACGATGAAAGAGTTTTTTAACTAACTCAATAATTATCTCTCATTCATTACCGAATGTACACTTTTCTTTGTAACAATTCTAAATAAATTTGATAACATACAATGCTTTAGACATCTCTTTCATTGCAAATATTAACCCAGTTTTTTTGTGTTGAACTTTCCACACTTTTCCAAAACCACCAATACCGATTACAAACTCAAAATTAAACGAGTTTTTGCTATACAAAATTTCCTTATTTATTTTAGGGCTAATCGATGTTTGTACAACTTCTTTAAAGTTCAGGAACTATTAACTTGGAAATTTGATATGTTTATTAGGTAATTGTAATTTATTCTCAGCTGTTACTTTTATATTCTCTTTTGCTTTCGCTAGCCAAACTTAAATTTATAAATTATTCACTGACTAGCATATCTTAATCATTTACTTCCGTTAATTTTGTAGGTTTCATTAATCGAGTTAGGTTATTCATATCAATTGAAGATCCTTTATGACTATGTAGGTTTTTCAAACTATTTAATCCAGAAGCAACAGGAGAAATACGTTAACTGGAAGGAATAATTATCGGGCTCTTTAATTAAGAGACTCTAATTTGTTTCAGTTTTCGTTAACTTGTTGAATTAATTATCATATGCAACAAATTTATTTTAATTTAAATATAAGGTTGGAGATTAAAATCAATTAAACAATAAATTTAAAGCTATGAATTTTTTCGATAGCATTTTATAAAATTACAATAGTCTAAATTCTTAAAATTGTAATATTCTAAAAATTATCAAATTAAACTAGAATTTTTAACTGAAATATAAGTAGTTTGGAAAAATTTTATGGCTAAGTCGAGAATCATAAAAATGTATATTTCATCTCGAATTTTGATTTATACAAGGATTAATAAAATTTTAGATCATTTCTTTTAGATTATAAATAATTATTTTATATAACAAATATAATAAAATAATATTGTTGGAAGTTAAAATTTTTTTTTCTCATTTTTTGCAATTAAATGCTGAGAAAACCTAATCTAGAAGTTGATTATGATTAAATTATATGAATGCAGCGAAGATGTTTAGAGAATTTGAAAAATTTTCTTTGCCTGCTTCATTATAAACAATCAAAATTTTTATCGTTGTTTAATGTATGAATTTAAAACTAATCATTTTTATCATAACCTTAAGCTGTCATAATGTCTTACTAAATGTTATTAATAGTGTATTATTATTATTTATCATAATGATGCGTTTAAATTTAAAGAAAAAATAATTATTATTATAATATGATTACAACTTATTAGGAATTCATCATTAAGGGCAAATATTTACATCATGAAGTAAGATTTAAATAGATTTTACAAGAGCAATTGTTAAATAATAATAATTTTGAATGGAAGAAACAAAAATAAATGATAGAAAAGCTTCTAAAAGCTCAAGTGTTTTATCTATGTTAGCTATAAAAAGAGCAGATTAATCATAATCAAGTCTGTAAACAATAGTTGGAATTGTTAATTCAATGGTTGGTTCTCTGTGTTTAGTATTGCCATTAGTGTTTTTGAATTATGGAGTAATATCTTGTACAATAATAATGATTATATTGGGATTCGTACAATATAATACTTGTTCTTTGTTAATATTACATCTAAAAGATGATGAAATTGACACTGAACATATGATCAAAAGAATTTTAGGAAAATCATGGATGCAAGCCTTCAGATTTTGTTCTGGGACTTTATTATTCATTGTTGGAATAATATATTTCTAATTAATCAATCTAACGCTCTATCCAATCGTGACATATATTTTAAGTTACAATGATATTGAATTTGCAAATGCAAATGAAAACTTTGTTTTTGATAAGTAATGATTTTATTATACGTTTCAGGTATTCGATTTAATGGTAATCATTGATAGTTTTTCTTCCTCTATCAACATTACTTTTAATCAAAGATATTACAACAATTGTTAAAATAGCACATTATGGAGTTATTGCATTATTTGCATATGGAATTTTTATTATTTATATATTTATAGTAAATTTAACAAGTGAAGATATATCCTAAAAATTTGAAAATATAACTTTATGGTCTTGGGAATTCAGTCAACCAGCTGGGTAATTTGCTTTGGCTTTTATGATTCATAATGCAATAGGATAATTGATGAAAAATAACGAAAAAAGAGAAAATAATTCTAGAGATTTGGCAATATCTTATATTATTGCAGGCGTTATTTATGGAATAGTAGGAATATTTGGCTCCATTGGAATTTTGGTAATAAATCATCTAAACCTAGGGTTATGATAATGTAAATGATGCTTAGACGATATTGAATTGTTTCAAAAATTCAGATATAGAAATTATTATTATAGAAAGTTTATTTTTAGTTCATCTAATAACAGCATTTCCAATATTTAACAATATTAGCAAATATCAAATATTAGAAGTAATTTATCATAAGTAAGAACCATCAAAATTTGTTTATTGGGGATTTAGTGTTTTATTTATGGTACTATGTTTAACAATCTAAATCTTAAATATCCCTGTTGGAGTTGTTATTTCATTTGATGGAGCTGTTTGTGGATTCTTATTGGTATATATAGTTCCAATTAGTTTACATTTGAAATGTTATTACTCACAAAATAAGATCACCTTGATAGGAGATGATGATTATGAATTTGATACTTCCAACAAGTGTGTAAATCATAAGGATAAAAATTCCATTCCGATAATTGTGAGAGTTGGATTCTACAGTCTTTTATTCGGAATTGGAATATACAATTTAATTGTATAATTTTATGATATATTTAAATCGTGATATTAAAATAAAATTAAAATATTTAATATGCTACAATTAATTAGGGCAGGAAAGAGACAGTTAGTTTGTATCCCATCCTTTAATTATAAACTCAGAAGGCCAGCCCCTAAGATGTCTGAATATGACAAAGAAAGGATTGAATATAAAAATTTAATGAATTAGGTAGGAAACTAGTGATATCAAAGTATAGGTCAAGAATCGTTAAGGATTATTGGGAAGAATAAACCAAAATTGAAAATTAATATATTGATGACTATTTGGCTAAAGAAAAAGCAAAAAAAGAGAAACTTGAAATTCATAGGAGAAATTAAACTGTTATCTAAACATTTAATGCAACATAATAATTCAATAAGTTATAAGATATCAGAAGAATCAGAAATGAAAGAGTTAAAAAATATTTAGTCGAATAAGACATTAAAAAAATGAATAGGCAACAAATAATCAGAGTATTGAATGAAGAATCCAAAAATTGGATATCAGATAAAAACTCTTATGAAAAACTAGTAGGAAATCTTGTGATTCCAGATACTGTATTAGACGAGATGTCATATTATCATGATTTGTAAGAAAAAGCAATACTTTATGAAACTGCTTAATACGAAGAAATCGATAAGTACCAATCTATTTTTATTCAATTAGATTAAATGATCCAAATATCTAGTTAGAATGGAAAAATAGACTTGGTATGCCCTTATACTAAAGAATTGTGACTTTAATTAAATATTTAAAATAAGACAATGTCTTAGGAAATTTAAAGTTTGAATGGGACACTTGTCAAGCAATCATTTTGACCGACAAAAAATTAAGTGAAAAGGAAATGGCTGAATAATTAGACAAAATAAATAATGCATTTTAAACTGTTATTTCTTAAAAGATTGAGGAACTTGAATCAGATCCAATTAAAAGATTATAAGAAATGAATAAATAATTAATCAGATTATATAATCTTCTTGAATTATGGGATAAATATATTACTATAGTAAGAATGGATAACTCAACTGCTTAATAAATCATGTAAGCTGCTAAAGCTTAAATTAATCTATTTGAGACAGAAGGAGGAAAAGATTATATGATGACCGCTGATAATAATCTAATATAGCAATTTAATGGAAAAGAAGAAAAGTCTAAAGAAGAAAAAGATGATAAATATATAAGTGCAGATGAAACTCACACAGATAGTGAGGATATAGATTTAGAAAATCTATAAAAAAAGAAACAGACTAAAGATATTTATGGTGGTAGGACAACTAAATCATACGATTTTGATACCGAAAGAATCAAAGATAAGGATTTAGAGTTTTCGAAATTGGTAGAAGAATTGTTTGCCAAGGCTGAAGCAAAGGCAAAAGAAGCCAATCTTGAATTCGAAGCAAATTACAGAAAAAATCCTCAATTAAAAGTTTTCTATAATGACAATCTAAATACTCCTAATTTACCTGATGCTAAATCAGTTTTCGAAGGAGTTGACTTAGAATAATTATTTCCTGCTGAAATTCTCAACAATGAAACAAAGACTCCTTATCTTGATTTCAAAAATGTTGAAGATATAGAGAATCATTATTATGAATTAGTAATATTTTTGTATTTATTATTTCTAGAAAGCCATCTACAGTCTCAGAAAACAAGGGGAATAAAATATTCTTGTTAATCCAGATGTGCAAAAATTCAATTCAACTATAACTGCTTAGACTTACAAATAAATCTTGAAAAATCTTTAAGTGCCAGATGATTACTCAAAATTGAAATAAGACACTTAAAAATTAGTGGATGCAGTAGGAGAGATTAAAGTAACTGATGCTGATTTCTTATTGAAGATTTGGAATTATTATAATTGATGATTAATAAGAATATGTATAAAATAAAAAGCATTATTCAAACATATATCCTCAATCAAAAATCAAATTATGTTTAATAAATAATTTTAATTTATTTATGATTAAAAACTATGTAAGGAAGGCCCTCCTATAGAGGTATTTACCTACAACAAGTTGTATTTACGAGTTTTCAGAGTCTTAAGATACAGAGAAGAAAAAGACAAGGCTAAAATATACCTATGAAGAATAATAAGAAGTCAATAGATAAAAATAAAGTAATTCATCCATTAATATTAAGGCGCATTTTTGTTAAAGAGAATTCTGTTAAATCACTATAGGTATAAATCAAACAAGGATGAAATGGTTAAAAAAATAAACTAATATTTCAATCCAAAAAAATAAAAGCCAGAATAAGCAGGCACTGAGACATAAGAAGTGGAAGAAGGAAAAGAAGAGCAGAAGCCAAATCCAAGAATTCCTTTCATTAGTAGGACAACTAAACAGAGAATCTTCAGGGATTTTCTTCATGAGAAAAGGATCTTCAAATTCAAAAGGGACTACATTTTTTCCAAAAAAATTAGACCTTATAAACCAACAAAACAAGATATCATTGATTAAATGAATAGAGAACTTACAGCTCAAAAATCAATCTCTAATCCAAATTTATTCGATAGATTTAAACATAAGGCAAGAGATTTTGAAAATTATACTCTAACAAACCTCATAATGAAATATGACAGATTCTAGGCCTAAAATGTTTATGATTTATTAAAATCTCATTTTCAAAGTGGAATTTATGGATTCTTGAAAGAAGAATAATTTTTGTATTTATAATTAATATATATAAATAGAACTTTGATATTTAGCAGACCTTCATTTTAGAATTACATTAGTAAACTACCTGAATAATTTTTTACGAATTATTAAAAATACATAAATTAGGATCATATTAATTAAATTATTAAAGAGATAGAATATAAGAATTATAAATACTTATCAATTTTAAGATTTTGTGAATTAAAGAGCAAAGGGTAATATTTTGATCATTAAGAATCATTTGATTAATTTCTTAAAAAAGTTCCAGAATAATATTAATTACTGATTTAATATTTCTTTTTTAATGAAAATAGTTCAAGATTATTAAATTATGATACATTCTTAAAGAATATTTTAAATATTTAATGGGGTGGTTAAGTAAATTAAGAATCTTTAAAATAACAACTTATAACTTTGCTTAATGTTAAATTTAAGATAAATTTGAATAAAGAATTATAATTATATTTGGCAGATTTATTTTTTGGATCTGAAACATTTGATAAAGGAATAGTTGCTGTTGCTTTGTAATTTTTATTGTTTTAGAGAATAACAAACAATTATCCAATTAAAGATATTTTAGAGTCTTTTAAATAAACCTTTGGTGAAGAGAGATACAAATTTTATTTAGAATAAGAATTACCTTAAATTTTATCTAACTTAAATGTTAAAACATATCATTCACATTATCAAAAAGGCTTGATTGAGTATCATTAACACAAACCAAGTAAAATTTATATTTAATTATAGAAAAACCTTTGACTATGTAGATTTATACTAATTTAGATGGAATATTTTTAAAAGGCAAACACATAGATGTTTCATCGTTCCAAATTCGTTATAATATTAATTCACCAAATCTAATGTATTCCTATTAAACAATAGCTTATGATGTCAAAGAAAATGCTATAAAAGAGGCAGTTTTAGAAAATTCTCCATTGATATTAGAAAAAGAATTATCATCACTCTTTCAATATAAAAATTATAACTCTAATATTGTAGATGTTGCACATAGAAAAATCTATAGAAATAAGTTATATCATATAACTTTTCTAAAATATAATTTAACCAAATAATACCTCTATAAAAAGAGAAAATTAAAAAAATACAGACGCAAATTTGATGTTTCAAAAGAATTGAATTTGGGTTCTATGTAAGAAATAGTAGAAGAAACAGTTAAAGCACCAGCATCAGCATCAGGAGCAGAAGCAGAAGCAAGTGAAGGAGGTTAAGAAAAACCTTAGGAAACAGTAAGTGATGAATAAACTGAATAAACAGAATAAACTGAATAGAAGACTATAGAATAAGAAATTTATTATATATCTGATGAGAAAAAAAAATATAATTTATTGAGATTAGCTAAAATGAGAACATTCTCTAAAATTTCCAAAATGATATACAAAGAAGCTATTGAAAATCGTCCTTTGATAAAAGAGTACAGAGAGAAATAATTTGGTTAAAAATAAAAATCACAATTTTGTACTCAAAAATTTACAGATACTCCTAAAGATGAAGGAACAGGATTTATGAATTATTTAAAATCTGTTGAATCAATTGATTTAGAGGTTAAATAATAAGAAGAATTATATTAACTTTAATAATAAAAGAAGCAATAATAATAAAGAAAACATGGAAAGATCCTTTTAGAATAAGGAGAGGCATAATAATTGAAATCAATATTCTCAGAGGATAGTGAAAAGTAATTTAAAATTATATTTTTATTAGTTTGATAAGAATTAGATAAGAGTAGAAAAAATAAGCAGATATGTTCCAAAAAGTAGAACAACCACAAAGATTTAGAAAAAATAAAGTTAGTGATACAAGTGAGCCTGTTAATAAATTGCCATTCGAAAGCGCTGATAAAAATATACCAATTATACCTCAGCTTTAAGAGTAATTTGTAATAGATAATCAATTATATAATGCAGAGTTAAGTACTAAAGCTTAATTTCAAATTGAATAATTATTTAAAGAAGATCATTCAAGATAATAATTAGTGGAGGAGGTTTAAACATTTTTGAGCGGAATTAAGTAGAGTGAAGATGGTTATCATTTATATTTGATTTCAGAATTAATTTAGGCATTGGAAGTTAAAAAGCCATAAGAATCTAAATTAATTTTTACATAAATTATTTGCTAAGTATAAAACAAGATAGAAGTGAATGAAAAGATTAAGGTCAAATATACTACATAATATGGTGAAATTGAAAAGAATTATGGAAAATACATTACTTAAACCTGCACATAATTTTCAATTGGATCTAAGGGATACAATTATATATTAGATTTTATATTACAAGAAGGAAATTATAATAGATTATTGTACAAGAGAATTTTAGCTCATTACTCCCTTTATGAAACAGTTCTTTATGATTCTACATTTGAGAAAATTGCATAAATTACAAAAGTAAATAAAATTCCTTAAACTTGTGCGGAATTCTTTTATTCATTTTTGTCAACAAAAATAACTATTAATTTCACATAGATGAGAAGAATTGTTAATTTATTATATCAATTTAAACATTTCGAAGCGGAAGCTGAATAATTGCTTATTGGATTCTATTATGGATTTTAATGGTAATTAAAATTTGAAGAATTACAATCAATATTTTAAAGATTAATTAATTATAATAAGAGAGATAGATATATGTCATTATATGAATCTTTAAAAGATTAATTAATGGGTAGAAAACTTAGATCAATTCCTACATAAGATCCAGTAGAAGTAAATAAAATTATGACTGAATACAAATAATAATAGAAGGATCAACTTAAAGAATTTGTAAGAAAGTTTTCTTAATTATTGTTGGATTCTAAGTTACCTGATGATGCTAGATTGGTTATTAATGATGCAAAGAGATTCAGATATTCATATGATATTTATGATTATAAGCTTTGGATTTTATCGCATGTTAACTTTTTTGAGGATGCATTAAAAATTTGGAGTGATTATGGAGTTAAGTTTCCTAATGTTTATGATATTACAATGTTTAAAGCCTTCTTATCAGTTTTGCAATATTAAGAAACAGCCCATGAATCAGATGATACAAAAGCACTTTTCCAAGATGTTATCAGAATTTATATCTTTGAAAAGAAACTCCCCTTAGATCACGATTTAATATTTGAAATAACTAATACCTATAAGAGACTTAAAGAATTTACAAGTTATTAGAATTTTATGAAATTCTTACTAGAAATTAGATATAAATGTTTACCTTCTCATAAATTTTTGTTTTATAAAATGATGAATTTTAGTGAAATTGATAGTGTTAAAGAAACAATTAGAGGAATTATTGATATTCTTTTTAAGGATGAATAACATAAAAAGAAGGATGGCAAAAATAAATAAAAAAAAGAGGAAGAAGAAGTTAATTATGATCTTGGTAATAAAGGTCCTAATCCCTTACATATCTAAGATCTTACAAAGGATGTAAATTTTATTCATTAATTTAGAATAAAATAAATAACAAGAAAAAGAAAGGTGTCCTAGTGAGAGGCGGTAAAAGTAAGTTCTCCCAAATAGAAACTGATGGTTTGGCTGATAAAAATCCAGAAGAAGATGGGAAAACTACAAAAGATGCTAAAACGACAAAAGATGTCAAAGCAACAAAAGAATGAGCTATAAATTTAGTGTATAAATATAGTAAAAAATAATATGAATAAAAAATAAGAAATCATAAATTATCCTCCTGATAAAAGAATTTCTTCTTACATCTTTAGTCTCAAAGCCATATTAGGAAAAGGTTCTTATGGAATTGTTTATTTAGGAAAACATGAAGTTACTTGTATATAAATTTAATTTATTTGTAGAAAAACTAGTAGCCATAAAAGTCATTGATAGAAGATTGGTTGATTTTGACATTCAAAACTAAGAAATATCTATAATGAAACAATTAAATCATCCAAACATAGTTTAGCTTGTTGATTTCATAATATCAGTCAACAATTTGTATATAATAACAGAATACTGTAATGGCACTGATTTAAAAACTTATCTCTAAGAAAATACTCCATTAACTGAATAGTTATCCTTAAAAATTATAAAAAGTGTAATTAAAGGATTAAAATATATAATCTAAAACAATTTCGTTCATAGAGATATTAAACCAGCAAATATATTATTTCACAACGATGAATTGAAGATTGCTGATTTTGGATTCTCGAGAAGAATCAATACAACTATGACTTCAATTGTTGGAACTCCTATTTACATGGCTCCATAAATTCTATTCAAATAAGAATATTCATCTAAATGTGATATATGGTCTTTAGGTGTTATATTTTTTGAATTATTATTTGGAAAACTACCATGGATTGCCAATGATATTATTGATCTATTAGATAAGTTATAAAATCATCCATTAATTATTCCGAAATAACCTAAAATTAGTTTAAAAAGTATTAAATTTTTATAGGGATGTTTAGAGAAACAAGAAAAAAATAGATTCAATTGGTTAGATATTTTTAATTTTTCTTAATCATAAGAAAGTTTGTAAATTTAAATAAATTCTGTTCATGAAAATAACTAGAGTTTTGATAATTATTCATAAAGAATTTATTATTATAATAAGACCTTTAGAGAAAGAACTAATTCCAATAAACTTCATTAAATAAGGTCAAACGAATCTATAGAAAATTAAACAATTTCCTAAACTAAAAGAAAAGATAAATCATAAAATATTTTAAAAAATTAAGATTAATTATATATAAGAAGAACATAATCTAAATTTGAAAATTTAAAATAAAATTATAACTCAACTAATCTATTCAATAAACATTATGTTTCATTTGCTTAAATCATTTCGAAATTGTAAATAAATACTGTTTAAGATTGTGTAAGACCTCACATCTAGAGGTCTACTTCAAAGAATATAAATTCTAAACTCTATTAGATTATTGAATATAATAATGCACTTAGTAATGAGGCATCAAAAAAGGGTTATCATAATTTATTTATTATTTTACAGAACTAAAGATTAAAATTATTCAATAAATAGGTTAATCTAAATAAAGAGATCATCATAATAAAAGATTGGATTAAATAATCTCTTGACTCATCATTTAATAAGAAAATGTAACTTTATATAAAATGGCTCAAACTTTAAATTTTTTCAAAAGAAAACCAAAATACTAGATTAGGTAATTTTTATTCTAATTAATGAAACTAATTTTACTTACTAAAATTAAAATTAATAAAAATAAATAAGAATTTTAAAAAAGTCTTTTTATTCAAATTTACATAAACTCTATAAGTCATTGATTGTAAATAATTTTTTCTATTATAATTAATTATTCAATTTTCTTTTTTATCATCTATTCTTCCTATTACAGGGTATTTTGAATAGAAGTAACTAAACCAACTATTCATATTAGCTATTTCGTCTTCTGGTTATGTAATACTACCAAATTTATCTAAGAATTCATCTGTCATATTCATTTTTCCTAAAGATATCGATATATCGTGTCCTGCTAAAACTCCATAAGGTCCATCAGGTTTATAAGAATCTGAATTTAATAAATGTTATTACCTGAACTTGATACATCAAATACAAAATTTTTTATTGCTACATAGTTTTTTTTTCCATTTTAACCATTGTTCTATTGCACATCTTTCAAAGTCATTATTTTTAGTGATGCAATCTCTTTTCTAAATTTTAAATTATTTACCTAATCTCTCTGGATTTGGGGGAGCTTAAGACCATTATTCCTTTTAAATTTATTAAGTATTTTCCTCAGCTCTCTTTATACTACTTCTATAATCATAAATCTAATAGACAATGTAGATAGCAACCAATATTATTGAACCAATCAAGAATTAAGAATTTGATATATTTTCCATAAAAAATATTAAAAAAATTTGATCAATATATTTCTTTAGATTTTCTAATTTTTCTTCTTGAATTCCAATATTCAATAATAACAAAATACTTCAATCAAAGATTAACAGATGAATAAATTTGATATGTACTTTTGTGATTTTTTATTTTAGTCTGTGAGACTCTATCAAACATCGTTGTTTTTTTATTTATGATTCCAAAAGAAAATCAAAAATTTTATTCACCACTCATCTAAATTATGGTAATATTCGTTTTAAACATTATAATAATTTTATCTAAGGTCTTAAGTGGCATAAAACTTTTACTCAGTTTAAATTGAATTCAGTAAGCATAAATAGGATAATTTAAATCATTTAGTTAAATAAAGAGTTAAATTCTTAAAATTTAAGATTAGATAAAGATTAGATAAAAAATATGTAAAATAGAACATAGGAAAATTAGATATATCATAATTTTAGTCAATAAATAGCTATTTCAAAATGAATTGAAAGACTTATAATAATAATTAAGGGAATTAGATGGTGAAATTGGTAAATTGGAGAGCCAACTTAAAGATTTATTTTAATTTGAAGTAATTTAAAGAGCTTCAGAATTTCAATTATAATTTTAATTTAAAATATGTAGGAAAAGCAAGAGAATTAATTTCAAAATAATTAGAAGAGATAAAGTAAAATACCAAAAATTTTGGAAGATTTGTATTGTAACAATAGAAATAGTAAGAAGATGTGCAGATTTCCTTATTAATATAATAATTTTAGGAATTTTAATACATAATAGAAGATTAATTCGAAGGTTTAGAAATAAATTTCAGACTAGTGAGAAAGAAAGAATTAGCTTATTATATTAAACAAAAGATTATTAAAAAAAACTGTAAGAGGTTTCTAATGAAAGATAGCAAATAAAGGAAGAATTAATAAAGGAAGGAATGAAATTATTGATTTATGCAACTGAAATTAATAGGCTATGGAGTGTAATTTCGGATTTAATAAATCAAATTTAATAATTTGATGAATAGACAGAATTACAAAATGAAAATATCTAATAATTATGCAAGGAACATTATTCAAATAAAAAATTAATAGGTAATGATTCTAATAATTTGATGAAAAAATGGATAGCTATAAATAAAATTAGTTATTAATACTAAATTTTAAAAGTGAATCAGATCTAAATTCTGAAACATATTAAAATAATTAATAAAAAGGGTCTCCCTTATATGTTTATATTTAGTAATCCTTTGAATTTGAAAAAAAGAATATATTCACGTTTCGTAAATTAAAAGTTATATTATATATCTATTAAATAGTCGTAATTCAATATTATTAAGTGTTTCCAATATATATACTATTATTAATATATATGTATAAATATAAATTTCTATAATTTATAATCCTTAATAAATATAAGAATACTTCTGGCATAAATAAATTGAATTCTTATTTAAAGATTGTTAGTCAAAAATAGAGTTTTAGAGCTCATTTTTCTATAATTCTTTTGATGTATGATAAGTGAAGATTTATACATTCAAAAAGCTAAAGGAGGATATTTGATTAAGGATGTAGTTAGAATAAAATAAAATATGCTAATTTGTTAAGACTCTCTATTTGGAATGAAGGATTAAGTTGAATTGTTATTGTCATTATTATATTTCATGATTATTATTATATTATGATAAGAAGTATTTCTTTGGAGATTTAATTAGATTATATTTTTAATTTTTCTTTTAATTTCAAATTCAAAATGTCTATCCTTCAATATCCACCTGATAAGAAGATATAGAATTATTAATTTAGTTTTAAGGCAAAAGTAGGAAAAGGTGCTTATGGAACAGTTTATGCAGGCAAGAATATGAATGATAGTAAGTAATTTAATAATATTCAATATTAGATAGGATAGTTGCTTTGAAGATAATTGATAAAAAAATATTATCTACAGACTATGCTAATTAATTAATAGCCTCAGAAATTGAAATTATGAAAATGATCGAAGATAAAAATATAGTTAAGTTGATCGACGTATTGTAAAGTGTGAATAATACATATATTATTACTGAGTATTGTAATGGGGGAGATTTAAGAGAGTATTTGAAAAAGAAAAAGTATAATATAATATAAAGTTTTTAGATTAATTTCAGAGATGGATGCGATTAATATATTTAAAGATTTGCTCCACGGAATAAAAGCATTATTAAAAATAGGGATTATTCATCGAGATATAAAACCTGCAAATATTATGGTTCACGATGGAGAGTTTAAAATTACTGATTTTGGATTTGCTAAATAGGTAGATTCTCATATTGATGCAATTATGAATTCATTGGTTGGGACTCCACTTTATATGAGTCCACAAATTTTGAGAAGACAATCTTATACATCTAAATGTGATATTTGGTCTTTAGGTTTGATTTTATATGAAATGCTCTATGGTATTACACCTTGGCATTCAACCAATCTTGTTGAATTGATGGCTAAATTAGATACTAAAGTATATTTTATTATTTAATTTAAAGCCTCTAGAATTCCCTTCATATCCCAAAGTAAGTGATTAAACTAAAATAATTATTAAAAATTGCCTTTAAATAAACGAGGATAAAAGAATTTCTTGGGATTCTCTATTTGATTTGATTGGCTTATAAGAGTAAAACATTAATAGCAATCAAAGCATTTTACCTTAAATATAGAAGCACCCTGTTCACTATTAAAGTTAGCAGAATTAATAAAATAATTAAATATAAGAAAATATAAGTTTTATTGAAAAGAAATAAATTTAAAGAACTAAATTAAGAACTGAAAGTATGGGGAATTGTAATTTTGTTAGTCGTCATAATAGAAGTTTGAGTAATGCCAATAATCATGATAAGGATAAATCAGATGAAAGATAAAAGTTGAAATGCACGACTCCTAAATTATCCTATTTATAAAAAGTTACACCTTAAAGATAAACTACAACTCTAACATCAGAATCTGAAAGGGATAGAAGTAATTCAATAATTAAATTTGCAAATAAAAAATTAAGTCTCATGAAATATTTAGATAATGCTCATGCAACACCTTAAGAATAGAAGGAGAATAAGGAACATAGTAAATCACCTAGTTATCTTTAATCTAATTCGACTAATACATCTAATAGACATAATTTAGAATTTGATAATTCATCAAACAAGATTAAGGTGCCTGAGTTTTAGATTGATGAAAAATAAAAAGAGCCAATTAATAAAATTATTAATAATGGATATTATAATTCTGGTCAAACTTAAAAGTTAAAAAGAACTTTTAGCAATAATTTCAAGGAAAATAGTTTATCTCCTATGAATTAAAATAACAATGGGATATTTCAATTAATAAAATTAATATAAAATTAATTTGATCTTATACCTAGCCATTTTCCAATAAAAAAATCAATTGAATAAATACTTACTCAACATAGAAATATGATGATGTAAGCAAAAGATTTACAATATTCATTAGAAGATGCTAAAGATATTAAGAAAATAATTAATAGGCTGATTGATTATTTAAATGATCAACCTAATGATAATTTTGCCATTTAATTATCAGTGATGCTTTTATTAATTCTTAACTATAATTAGGTTGTTAAATTTTGCTTATAATAAAAGTCTTCATAATTATCACAAGAGTTATTAGATTTAATTAAGAAAAATTAAAGTATCTAATAAAAATAATTAATTTTAAATCCAGCATTTTTAAGAGAAAATATAAATAAATAACTAATATGAAATACTTGAGTTAATTATTATTTTTGTTTTTTTTTTTGTAAAGAATATATCACTAAAATGCAATAAAATCAATAGGGTTAAACAGAACATATGAGTATATAGAAATTACAACAATTCTTACAAGGATTGAATAAATCAATAATAAAATAAGGCATATAAGCAAATTTATAGTCAATATCAAATAATTTAGATGCAGCAGCAAATGAAATAGGATTCTTATTGTAATCAAGAGATTTAAATGAGTTTAGTCAGATAGTAAATAAATTGTCATCAGTTTGGAAGGAATTATATAAAACTGTTTAAAATAGTAAAATGGTTAATGAGTTTGATAACGAACCAAGTGATTATCAATAAAAGTTGGAATTGATTTCATAAGCAAAAAGATAAATGAAAGATGGTATAGGAGAAATAGGTTAATTTGGAGGAGTGAGAGTATCAGCCTACCAGACACCATAGACAAAGAATATGATGAAATAAATGAGTAGATAATAGACAGGTTTACCTTCAATATCTGGATAACCTTAAACCGAATACAAGCATAAAATGAATTATGAAATAGATGATAATTAGAGAGAGATTTTGTAAGAAGTGCTAAGATAAAGCAATAAATTAAATGTGTAAATAGTAATGAAACGATATGATCCAAAAATAACATTGATGTTAAGTGAAGGTACAGATACAAATTTAGATATATAAGAAGCAATAAGAGGATTTAATAGAGATTATTTAGAAATAAAATTATCAGAAATAACTAAAGAGAACTTAAAAAATTTGGAGGAAATATAAAAGGTTATGTAAGAGAAACATGAATTTTCATAAGTAAATGAATCATCAGCAACAGATAAACTGAAATCAATATATAAGACAATCTATACTAAAACAACTGAGATGGATTAATTAATGGTAGAGGCTTCCAAGTAGGAACCTTAAATAGCTAAAGATGTTTTAGATGAGTTTATTCATCATATTACACATAATTACAAAGATATTTAATCAGAGACATTTAAGATTGTTGCTAAATTATTTTAATAGATGCAGTAGAAATAAAAATAAGATGAATTATTAAAAAGTAGAACTTTATAAGTGTAATAACCTTAACATAAAAAGGATAAATTAAGTTCATCTAAGAGAGGTAATTAAAGTTCAGCTGATGAATCTTAAGTGAGTGAAAAGATAAGATAAGAATTGACAGAAAAGAAAATAGAAGTTGATAAAAAGAATTCAGAAATATTTGAATTATAAAATAAACTTAGATAAACAGAAAATTAATATATATAAACTGCATTAGAATTGGAGTCAATGAAATTGAATGTAAGTAAGTCAGAATAGGATAAAGCTTAATTAAATTACGAATTTAAGAAATTGGAAAAGTAACTTTCTTCTCTGAATTCTAAGGCATTTCAAGATTAAGCTATCTAATGTACTGATATAGGATAATAAAATTTAATTTAGAAGTTACAAAAGGATAATCAATAATTTTAATAAAAAGTATATTAATTAAAAAATGAATTAAATAAAATCAGTCCAAGTTCTGGAAGAGAATTAAAATAATAAAATACAGAATTTTAAGATAAAAGTGATGATTAAAATATTTAAAATTCATAAAATGGAACACCAAGATTAACGAGTAGATATAAATCTGCTTTTGATTTTGAAAATCAATAATATGAAGATGGTTACTCAATAGATTAAAGATTAGATTCTTCATAGTAAATGTATAAAAATAGTGAAATCTCGAATAGAGAAAGATTAGATGACATGGGATTTGAGAGATCACCAACTCATTCTAATACTGTAAAAGCTAGTTAAAAAATAAAAAATAAAACTTCAACTCAGATAGAAACTAGATAAACAAATAGTCCTTAATCTAATTCTGAAAGATCAGTTAAAATATCGCTACAATTAAGTTAAACAAATTTCAATCCAAAGAAAAAAAAATAAAAGTCTATTCTTAAAATAGAAGAAGAAGATTCAACCTTAAATTAATCAGCTGAATTAAAAAAATAGAAAATTAAAAAATAAGCTTTCTCTAATAAAGTTACTAGAAGATAAACTACTCTAGAAGTAGCCTCTAAAGATTTCTTTTAAAATTAAAATTCAATTAAAGATTAAGATGAAACATAAGCAGCCACTAATTTTGAAACTTAAAGAACATAATCTGGATAAGCTATTAATAAACCTAAAAGAATTAAATCAGTTGATAAAAAGAATAATGTCAGCGGAAGGAGGATTTAAACTGAAGGGTAAGAGCAATTTTAAGAAAGCGAAGATAGTTAATCTGAAAATGGAAATGCTAAGGTTAAGTTCTCTAGAAGCACTACATAAAAAGAATAAAAAAAATAAACCACCAAGAAAACGCAATAATAGAGTTCAAATAGAAATATGCAAATAAAAAAATCTATTGATGCTTAAATGATTGATACAGTTGAAGAGATTCCTTCAAATATTACATCTTAATAAAGTTTAGATAAATTTAGTTTAAAATAATCAAATACAATAGAATAATCAGATGAATAATTAAAACATAAAAATGACTATTTGAAATTTAATGGAAGTTCTCCTATAAAAAGATCAAGTACGTCAGTTCCATAATAACTCTAAATGATTATTAAATTAAATGATGAAGATTAATAGCAATATACAACTTATTGGCATTAAAGTAAATATTTTAATAATACAGTATAGGACATATTGATCAAGAAACATAGACAGAAAATTATTTATTGATGTAATTACTTTAGAGTACTATTTCTTAATTAGATTTACCAATGAATATCAAATAAAACATAGCATAATAATTACCAAAGAAATTAGAAACAGCGGTTGCAATAGCTTTGAATTAAAGTTAGATAATTCATTAAACTGGAAATTTAAGTTAAGAAAATTGGTAATAAATAGAAATTACTTCTCCTCATAGTTCTCGACTATCATAAGAATCATTTAGATAAAAATAATAAATAAAAAATCAAAGATCACTTGATTCTTAGGGCAAATAAAAATTGCAATCATTATTAGATTTGAATTAATTTGAACCTCCTTAAACAAAAACTAGTTTAGATAGCAAAATTGTTTAGTTAACTTAAAGGAATTCAGTAGAATTGAATGAATAAGGAAATTCTGAAAAAAGTGAAGTTGTTTTGAAGTCTAAAGGAGAATTAGAAAAATAATTTTTACAATAGTAAGAATAAATTTTAAGAATGGAAGATTTATTGAGAACTGAAGATGAAGATTTAGGATATGATGAATTAGCTAAATAAATAATGGCTAATGAGAATGGTGGTTAATCATTAGAATAATTTAAATAAAATGATCTCTAATCTGACAATTTTATTAGAAAACTTCATAATAGTATGAGTAATTAAAAAACAAAAGGTGCTACAGCAATTTAAGATATGTTAAAAAGATTCTATAAAAAGAATCCTAAAGAATAAATTACTCTCTAAGAATTCAAAGGTTTTTATTAAAAACTATTTTCCTCTCATAAATAATGTGGATTTAATATTGTATGTAGTCATTTGTAAAGGTTTATAATGAAATTAGGATTTACATGCACACTTTTTTCAAAACGGAAAGTATATATTAATATTATATATATTTTAGTTATTAAAAACTTCTCTTTCAATACTTAAACCTTTCAATCCTATGTATGAAACAAAAAAAAAATTAGTGAATTAATCAGCTACTAATTAGAATTCTGGTAAATTCTAAACTAATTAACATTTTTCTGTTGATTAATGATTATTAAATAACATACAACTTACAAATAAATTATCAATCAAAGATTATTCCTTCCTTTTCATTTATTTCTTATTATATTCTACTAAAATGAATAAATATTTATTCAAGAGAACTAAATTTATTTTTTACAAGAATTACCTTTCATTAATTTAGAAATCTTCGATGATACCATTTTATATTTATCTTTCAAAATATTAAAATGTCTTATAAAAGCTAAAACTTTGATCATTAATTGAAAATGTCATAAATCCTGTTCTTTTATCATCTAATTGATTGATTGAGGGGAATTCTCTATAAATAGAGTTTACTATATCCTCAATTTAATTTTCTTCAGTGCGATTACATTTTATTTATATTTAATATCCTTTACTATATTTTCTAATTTTTCATAAATAATATATTTACTATCTTAAATATTAAGGAGTTCCTAAACATTTGAATTGACCAGCTATCAATATTCCTAATCTTTAACTTAAACTTTCTGCTTCTTCTATAGTATGAGTAGTCATAATAGCAGAACAATTTCTTAATTAAATATTTCTTTAGAGCGTATTAAATAAAAATCTTCGTGATATTGGATCAACACCTGTACTTGGTTCATCAAAGAAAGTTATATCACTTCCTCCTATCAAAGCATCTGCAACACATAATTTTCTTTTATTTCCTCCACTTAGTTATCCAGCTTTTGTTTTCACAAATAGATCTAGTTACATAGTTTTAATAAAATATTCAACAGCTAACTTTAAATCATTTCCTTATAATCCTTTTATTCTACCAAATAATAATAAATGTTCAATTGGAGTTAAATTCTCCCAAATGCAATCAAATTATGGACAAATTCCCACGTGTTACATAATTTCTTAATTTCTTTACTTTGGTTCAACACCATTAATTAAAGCAACACCTTTAGTAGGAGTATTAATCCCAGTAAATACATTAATTAGAGTAGATTTTCCAGCTCCATTTGGTCCTATAATTCCAAATATTTCGCCTTTCTTTACGGCAAAAGTCAATTTCTAAAGTGTAGGTTTTTCCTTTATATATTCTTTTTCTAAATTTTTACATATTATGGGATCTTAAATTTTCCCATATTCTACTCTTTATCTTTCATCAATTATTTCTTATTCTAGGTTTTCATTTTATAATTATTTTTCTTAGCTTGTCATAGTAGGTAAACTAAAAATTTTAGATTCAATTAAATATAAAACAGTTACTTAGAAGATGATTTAGGCTAATAATACTAATTAAAAAACATAAGTTCTTTATATTAATTAAGGTGTATTGTATAATTTAAGATCATAAATTTTTTAAAAGTTATCTGCAAGGAATGTACAAGCTTCAAAAAATGCATAAAAAGGAGATACAAGTACAAAAAGAACTTAAAATACGTATATTAAGTATTCAGCAATAACACTATCAAATTTTTAATAAAAAAAATCTATAAATGCTATTAGGATAAATGGAACACAAAAATTGACAAAAAAGCAAAACATTGAATAAAGTTTTAAGGCGTTCTCCAATGTTTTAAATAAAAATCCCATTAAATAAGCGAAGAGTATATAACTAAATCCAAAAAGTAAATAACATGATAATCCAGCACCTATATATTTAAATGCAATATCTAAATCAAGAAGAGCTGATATTATATAGAAAAGTGCTACAAAGCATAGATAGATAGTGTAATCAAATATCAATGTTCCTAACCAATATGGTAATGTTCTACATCCCATTCCTATTAAAGCTTATTTCAAATAGGTTTCTTTTTCTAAAACTGGTTATGTAATATAAACTGTAGCATTAAAACAAAACGATAATACACTGCAACTACTTAATAAAGAGATTTTGAAAAATTCAACAGCTTCTGTTAAATTATCGTGATCCATATCTGGGAAAACGTTTTATAAAATTACATCAAAATCAACTCCTGCAACAGTTGACATCCCTAATATAAAAGTAAGCATAGGAATTAATATTGAAAAGTAATTAGTACTTGTTCTTATAACAGTGTAATATCTTCTTAAAAATATTGCTAATAATTGTGAACTAAGTTTATATTAGGGGTCATTTTTAAGACAATCAGGAATATTTTAATTTAAGTCTTTTTCTTCTGTAAATTCTTAAATTAATGGTAGACTATTAAAATCTTCATTTTCTATTAGATTATTTGTGTCTTCATCATTTTCAGCAGGTATACCCATACTTTATTTGGCAAATTTAATTTCACTCTTTCTTACATAATTCAAATGTACTTTTTCGTCTTCTAATCCAATCTTAACAAATGCATCTTCTAAAGTTTTCATTTCGAGACCTATTTTTACATCTAAAGATTCTAAATTATAAAATAAATTTCCTAATTTTCCTTTTGAAGAAAAAGGAATATTAAAAACTAATTTATTTTCATTAGAATGTTATGTTTCTAAATAACAATTTGGAATCATTTCATTTACCTTATCATAGATTTGATTTCTTAAATTATTATTATCAAATGATAATTTTAAATTATATCCTTCTCCGAATTTTCTTTTTATAAAATCTGAAGATCCAACAGCAAGTAACTATCCTTTTGACATTATTCCAATTCTATTAGCCAATAACTCTGCTTCATCCAAATGATGAGTAGTTAATATAATAGTTCTTTTATCTTCCCTAATTCTCTCTAAAATATTCCAAATAGCTCTTCTTGAATAAGCATCCATTCCAGAAGTTGGCTCATCTAAAAATATTATTTTTGAATCTCCGACTAAACTCATAGCCAATGATAACTTTCTTTTAGAACCTCCAGAAAGCTCCAGAATTTTTTTATTTTATTCTTCAAATAATTCTGTCTTTTGCAAAATTTAAGTAATTTCATCTTAATCTAATCTACCTTTGATTCCACTAATAAATTCTAAATGTTCCTTTACAGTTAAATCATTATATAAGCAATCTTTTTAAGTACACAAACCTAATGATTTTCTTATCAATCCTAATTATGTATCTAAATTCATTCCATACATACTTACTTACCCAGATGACTTTTAAATCATGCCTGTTAATAAGCTAATTGCTGTTGTTTTACCTGCTCCATTATGTCCTAATAAACAAAATATTTATGATTCATAGAGATGTAAACTTATATTATCAACGGCATTTAAATCTCCAAATTTTTTTAGTAGATTCTTGATAATTATACTTGGAGGATTATTCATTTTTATATCCTCGTTATACATAGCAGAACTACTTTCTGTATCAGTTTCATTTAATTGTAGAAAAACGTTATTTTAACTATTTTATATTTTATTCTTTTTTTAATTTGAAGAGAAATTCAAAAAAAACAAAGGATGTTTGGCGATTCCATATTCATTTGGAATCACTTATTCAAAATATATAAATAGAATGAAATAAACAACAAGTTAAATTCCCAATTGAATTCCTGCTATATTGATTGGATAAGTATCACTAATAGTTTCAGTAGGAAATAAATTTAATTTTGTTAAGTCTGCTCCAATTTCTGAATTCATAGAAGATATATAAGAAAAAGCAATTCCACATTATGGACTTATTATGGTCATCAAAATGTAAAATATGATTTTGTTAGCTACATTTTCAACAAATGAAAAGTAAATAAAAAAAGTAAAAGCAATTTGTAAAAATGATTACATTTCACCTGCAATTTTAACTTCATTAAACAAACTAGATAATAAGAAATTTTAATTCATAGCCTAAATTTTCAATTAAATTCTTACAGCATATGCAAATAAAACATAAGGCCATAACATATTAGAGAATGAGACATGAAATTCTTCATCCCAATTTATATTAAAAATAGCATTACAAATTAGCCAGCATACTTCAAAAATGATGACAGACTATAAAATTAAACTCATATAATTACTATTCCTATTCTTATATATCCTGTCAAAATCCATCCTATGGTATAAGCCTTATCATTCATTCCCATGATCTAAGTAATTATAATATATGTACTTTCTACAGTTCTTTATACCTTTTACTTTTTTCTTCAACCAATTTTATTAGCATTGATCTTTAAGTTGAAGTCAAAGCGATACAGTATAATAATGGCATCAACTATTGAATTGCTTGCAATTAAGCTAAATCGAATAATGATACTTAATGTACCTTTTAGTGAAAGCATTGCAGCCACAACAATAGGTAAAATGGATTCAATTAAGAATTCCTTATTTCTTAGACTGACAAGTAAATTTTTTTTAACAACAAAGCCTATTTATTCATATGTGCTCATTTTTATAAAATAGACTTTTAGATTTTCTTAATTTTTTTTAATATGTTTAAGAATTATAATTTTACAGATTTTTATATAATAATAATATAAATTACGTTCACTCTTTTGTTAATGAATCTGTTTGTTCTGTATTAATAAGTGTTACTTATTTAATATTTTTGAACTATCTTTATGATGTTATTAAGAATATAATATTTAATAAAGTCAAACCAACCATTAAGAAAAAGTAATACATAAATGTTTTTTTACTCAGAAAAATAAATACTACTGATATAAGAGTAGATGCTAAACTCTATATAAGATTAATTATAATGTTACATTAACAGCACTATTGGCAACATAATAAAAATTTTCCTTATTAATTAATTTTGCAATCATCATTGCATGTAAGGCTTCTAAACCAGAGTATGTTAATCCTAAATTGAATCCACTAGTATATGTCAGTAATATAATTTTATCTTCATAGGCAAATAACGATTAAACACAAAATACACAAACTAAAAATGTTTCAAGCCATCCAACATTAAATAAACTAGTCCATTATCCAATTCTACCACTAAAGAATCCTCCTAATAGAGATCCTATTCCTCCAAAAAAAAACATTATAAATGATTTTTAATTATCAGTCTTACCTAGCACTCCCTTCAAAAGAACTGGAAGTACATTGAAGTAACAACCTTAAAGCTTATATAATATTAAATTATAATACCATCGAAGAAAATAGAGTGTATGGTATTAAGGATTAGAATTTAGGATATGAAAATGCTATTTTTAGTTAACTTAATTATTATTTTATTAACTAACTTAACATTATAGACTTCTTTTCATTTTTAGGTCTTATGTCTTTGACAAAAAATAAGAAAACTTAGACAATTAATATTCCAATCACTAAGTACAGGTAATAGTAAAATATTGGGACTTTATTTGAAAAAAAATATCCTTAAATTAATAGATTGATTACCAATAGTATTTCCCAAGACTTAACATGTTGACAAAATAGAGTATGCAATTCCAAGGAATAATTATTTATTTTAAGAATTAGTTAATGAATTGGCATAAACTGCATAAGAAACATAGAATATACAATTTGCTATCCCTCCAAAAAACGTTTCAATTCCTATCACTATTGTCAATGTATATGTCTTATGAATAATTAAGTAAGCATTACATTACAATAAAAATACTATTCATCACTACAAGATGCAACCATTAAAGCACCTAATAAATATGTAAATGCATTAAAGGTTCCTAAATATATTACAAAACCCATTCTAAAGTTTTATATAATTGCATCTACAAAGAGCAAAGCAAAAGGAGAAATGAAATGACTAATTCCAAACTGCATAGGATAAATAAAAGTTAAATTTGCCTAACATATACTGTATCAAAAAAGCATACCTAATTGTAAATGTTGTATGTTATGTTTTTCCCTGCAATTTAAAATGAATAGCACAACATACAGAAAAAACAACAATAAACAAGCTTACCTATGTGTTAGAACTTTTTATTTTTATCTGAATCAATTTATTCCTACATTTTGCTTAAACAAAAATCTTAATTTAATTTTTTCGTTTTAAGAAATCGAATTATCAAATTAAATGTAATAAATTAAATAAATTGAATAATTTATCATATTCATATAGGAATACTTTAAATTCATATTTGTTTTTTTGTTCAATTTTTCATAGCATTAGAATTTATAATTTGATAATAAAGGGTTTATATTAATTAAAAGTAAATCCAAAAACTCAAAAATTTTGATAATCCTTCATTTACTTATGTAACTAGAATGTTTATGATTTTATCATTTTCAATAATTATTTGTTAATAAATTTTTAATTTATTGTTTTTGTTCATCATAATAGAGGATATATTAATCCCTATGTCTAATTAATCCAAATTAATATAATTAATTTTTATTGCAAGAATAAAAATTTTAAGAAATTTTGGTTAATTTCTAAATTTATAATTCTTTAACCACTTTTTTTTAACTTATATATGAAGATATACATACCTAGGAGTAAATTCTGCTTACCCTAAAATTTTAAACCCACTAAGAATCAATTTTATTAGGTTTTTTGGAGGTTTTATATTATTTTATAAAGTTGATAGAGAAATAATTCTTAGAAAAATAATGATTTTTGAATGAAGCAATTTATTTTATTATTAACCTTACTCAAGTGAAATATGACTAAAAATTAATGATTAAAAGAATAAAATTATTTAGAATTAAAGAATTATTCTGTATTTTTTTGACTTTAGTTGGATTAATATTTTGGAGAATGATCTTTATGAGTCATTAAAAATTACGAATAATTATGATATAAAAATAAAATCTATTTGAATAATTTAGTTAGAACTATGATTAGATACATAAATTTATGGAATATCAAAAAACAGGAAAATACTCAATTGTATTGCTATAACTTCTTTTTATTTTAACTTTATTTTTATCAGTTGAAATAGGTTTAATATTCTGATAATCTAGAGAGATTACATCTTTTGCCATCATCATTAAACAACACTTATACTATTAAGTTAAGAATTTATTGACTTCTTCTTACCTCTCTGTAGGAAGCCTACAAGATAATTATTAAATAGTATCATCTTAATAATTAATTATGCTGAGTGCAGGATTAATATTCTAGTTATTTTTTGAAGTAGGGTTCTTTTTATAAATTTTAGATGAGTTCAATACTTTTTCAAATTCAAAAACACTAAACTATTATTGATCATCAGATGTAGCATATGATTATATATTATGTTGAATCTAATCTTTATGTTTAAGATAAAATTCTTTATAAAATGAAAACTATGAATAGATATTTGACCATTTTTCATCATACATTTAATTTGATTTGATCAAAGTTTCGTTAACATTTTATAGCTCCATCATCTAAAGATTTATTTCTGTCAATTATAAATCCAACTATTGATTCAGAACCAATTAGGCATGATATTTATTTTTAGTTCTTAGTAATTCATCTTATAACCTTGAAAAATTCAAATAATTAAATTACATATAAATTCGCTATTCAATACCTTCATTTGCAAGTTTATTAGCAAGTAATTACATTCTTTTGATATTAAACTATTATATTTGTTAAGCCTTTGTTAAATCCAGTTTAGGTATAAATTTTTCAGGTTCTTATTTAAGATCTTTTGCCATTTGTTATTTTTACTGTCTTTTTACTTTCTAAGGCAATGAAGGAGAGAATAAGGGAGAAAAAACAGCTGATTATTGCATGTGCATTTTTTCATCTTATGAGTCGTCATCAAAAAACAATCTTTTTTGCACTAATAAATGATATTGAAATTCTTACATTATACTAAATTATTAATAAATTTTGAAGGATCCTCATTTTGACTAACTATATTTGATATATATTAAATAATTACAAAATGTTTTTGTCTAATTTCTTGGAGTAAATCTTTGTGTTCTCATTTTTAAAATTTCATTTGATAAGCTAAAATTTAATTATGCTAAATCATTTTTTTATTCAATTAATTCTTCTATTTGTAATTTTTATTTTAATAACATTGAATTCATTTATTAAATCACATTATTGAAACTTAGAGTCAATTATTCAGGTTATGTTAACTATAGAAAATAATTTTGAAACTACATGTTTTTCTAAATAGATTGTTCCCATCATTTCATTTTACATCTATACCTACTCATTTAACTTCTTTTTTAATTCAGTGATTGTTTTATTGAGGTTATTAATCATTGATGATTCGACTCTTTAATTTGATTCATTTATTTGCTCAGAAATAAAGGCCTAAAAGTTTGTAATAAATTATTGAATTACTTTATCAAATGCTAGATTTCTTTCATCACTTAATTATTCGATTTTTTTCATCAAAAGTTAATTTTCTTCTTACACGAATTTTAATAATACTAATGCAGCCTTTGAATCAGAACTTTAATCAAATGATTATGGATTATAACAAATTTTTAATTATTCCTTATTTAATCTTATTAAATCTTTGGCATCTTAAAGTTATAATTTCATTGAATCCAATTCAATTTAAAGGTATCTACATTGAGTTTTCCATTTTTCAATTTCCATATTTATTAATATAATTTAAATTTTTATATTTCCTTTTCATTATTAATTATAGCTTGTTATATTTCTCAATAATCTCATTATGATTTCATCCTAAAATTTCGAAAGTGATCCCTATACACTAATTACCACTAAAAGATAAATATTTAGTTCTGAAAATGAATAATATTTACATTAGATTAACAAATAAAATACTTTAATTGATTAAATAGACAATTTAAGCCAAGAAAAGTAATCAATTATAATTTATGAACAAAGCTAAAATATTAACTTTATTGAATTAATCTAATCTAGAAGTTCTATGATTCCGACCGTTAAAGTTTTATCACCAAGAAATGACCAAATTTTATAAAATGAAGACGGATTCTATTTCTAATCGAGCATGCAAATAAGTGAAGGGTAAAGTATTTTTTTTAATTGAGAGTTTGAATAAAGTGTGGCAGAATGGAGGATTAAAAATCATTAAATATGTTGCTAGATTTATCTATTAACTAAAAACAAAAGCAGATAAACTAAAAATCAAATTAATAAATGAAGACATCTTTAATAAGTTAGGTGATAAAAGTTCTGATTTTAAAAATTTTAATAAAGTAAATCATAAATCAAAAATTAATGGTTTATTATTTCAAATATTTAAGAAGTTATTTTTTTAAACAAATTCAATTTGGAATTTATTTAGCCGAAGTTTAAATAAAATAACAATCATTTATCCTGAAAGTACCTTTAAAATTATTTGGGATACTGTTGTTGTTTGCTTCATCATTATTAACATATTTTTTATCCCAATGAGCCTTAGCTTTGAATTAGAAAAATCAAGCTAAATATCTACTTTATTCTTTGAAACTATTCCCAGTTACATATTTATTGTAGAAATTCTTCTAAACTTCAACACTGCCTATTATAGTTAAGGAATTATTCATACAAGTAGAAGTGATATATTTTTCCATTATATATCGAACAATTTTATTTGGGATTTACTAATTGCAATACCTTTTATTTTAGCTTAATTTAATATACCATATATCTAATTTATTCTCCTCTTAAGAATAGCAAGAGTTAGATCAATGATATAGAATGTAGAAGATTTATTAAATGCAAAAGAAGAAGTCTAGGCTGTAATTGAACTAGGAAAACTAGTATATTTTTTGGTTTTAGTTGCCCATATGTGTAGCTGTGGTTGGCATCTTTTAGGTAGAATTGAATATGAAGTTTATCAAGATGAAAAGAGTTGGCTTATCTTTTATGGTCATTATGAACAATAGTGGTATGATCGATACATAGTATCTTTATATTGGAGTGTTATTACGACTTTGACAGTAGGTTATGGAGATATAGTACCTTAAACTTCGATTGAGAGACTTTATGTAGTTATAGTAGCCATGGTTTTATGTGGGGTTTTTGGTTATATTATATCAACTATTGGAGAAATATTAAAAACTTTGGAAGAGAAAAAAGCATTATTGAAGAAATCTATGAAAAAAGTAAACTAATATATTAAATAAAAGAAATTAAATCTATAACTATCTTTAAAGGTAAGAAAATATTTTGAATTTAAACATTAAATTGATGAGTAATTATAAGAGTAAGATGATTCAGTATTAAATAAATTAAGTGGATCTCTAAAATAGGAGGTATTAATTGATATATATAAACCAATTTTAATGAAATCAAAATTTTTGAAAGAAAATATTCCAGAAAATCTAATTAATAATTTATGTTAGAAAATTAAATAGGCTACATTTGCACCTGGATTCGATATAGTAAATGTTTATGATCCAGCTACAAAACTAATATTCATAATAGATGGTCAAGTTAATAGTTATTTTATTTCAAAAGGACTTGATGCTCTATAAAGAAATGATAAAGATACTAATTCTGTTATGTTGTAGAGTAACTATTCAAGAGGAGAAATTATAGGAGAATTAGAATTTATTATTAATTCCTCTTATTAATTTTACTTTAAAGCTCAAACAGTTTTATCCATAGTCTACATAGATAGAAATGACTTTTTATAAGTAATTTAAGAAGATGAAGAATGTAGATAAAAGTTTTATTAATTAAAAGAGAAATTGACTTATTAAAAGACTTATGGTAAAACATGTGATGTATGTAAATGGACTCACAGATATAAAGATTGTCCATTTGTATTCTATTAAACAAATATATATAAAATAGCAAGAAATGCAAATATCAGCTATAATTAATCTAGAATGAAATTTGATAGAGATTTAAAATCCAAAAAATTTGATTATTAAAATGTCTTAAATAGAGGTATTGATTTCATTATAAATTTGGGATATGTCAATGAAGAGTATGATATATATAATTTATTATTTTAGATAATTGAATGAATCATATCTAATTAAACTGGGATTTGAAATACAAGGAGGAGCTAATGAAAAATCTAATTAATCTTAAGAAAGTTAATCAGAAGATTCACATTAGAAAGATAATTATTCAATTGCTCAAAAGAAAGGACATTCTCAACTTGAAAAAATGAGAACAAGTTTTCTTAATTAAAAATTCAAAACTGGATTTGGTTAAAATCCAAATATTCCTAGAAATTAAAACTAGGATGATGATTCAGATGGAGCTATATAAAATCCTTTCGTATTGTATTAACGTTTGACTGAAAATGATGTGTAAATTGATTCTAGAGAATATGCGTTTTCAATTGGAACTTAGAATCATAATCATAATCCAACTAATAATGCAATAAAATAACATCCAAATCCTTTTTCTTAAAGTAATCTAAGATCTTCCGTATCTCATTAATAAGCTAAAACAGAAACTTCAATGCCTTAAAAAGGTATTTTAAATTAATAATAAATTACTCATCCATCAGTGAAATTAGCAAACAATACTTATTTTACAGAGAATGAAAATGAAAGGAATTAATTAATATAAACTAATGGAACTATATACATATTTCCAGATATAGATATTGATAAAATGAAAAATTATGAACATTATTTTACATAATTTAATGTAACGAATGTTTTAGAAAATTTGAAAAAATATCATCCAGATTAATTAAATGTTAGAAAGAAGAGAAATATAAAGGATAAACTTAGGTCATTTAGGTTAAATAAATCAATAAATAGAGGATTGAATTCGTCATTCAGAAACGTAGAAGAAAGTATATGATATTATTTCTCATTAAATGAATTTATCATATTATTTCAGAAATCATTCAAAATGATCTGAATGTTCATTTCTAATAAAGTTACTGGATATTTCCAATCAAATCTTTCAAGAACTTCTGGATGTACTACACCTAATCCACCTATAGGTTGATCCTTATAAATTATTTATGCTTATAATTAATGGAAAAATAAAGGATCTAAAATTTAAAATAAAAATTTACCATTAGATTGTTTTAAATGGTAATCTGTTTTTTTGACTCTTAATTTTATCATTAATTAATCCAACAAACCATGCAAAACTTCAAGTTCACTTTTTTTACTACTTGAATGAATAGCAACTAAATTTCTTTAATTGTAAGCTCCTACTTGTCCTTCTCCTTTTTAAAATCCATCTCTTTCTGATTTTATTCCTTTAACAACAACATCTGAAACCTCAAATAATTTTATTGGTAATTTGCTATCTTAATTTGCTTATAAGGTATGCAAAATTCCTGGTATAAGAGTTGATCTTACGGTTTAAAATTATGGTGTCTTAGAATTATTAAGTGAAACATAATTTTATAAATTTGGTCTATTTAACATTTTGGTTTATTCATCTATTGACATCAACACAAAATTTAAACACTCTACAAAACCACATAATGCTACTTCTTCTCTTACCATATCAGATAATTTATTCAACCTATTTTCTTAACCAGTTGTTGCAGTTTCTGGAACTTTAAATTCTATTTTATTATAATCATAAGCTATTCCAATTTCTTCAGCGATATCGCATTATTATAGGATATCACTTCTATAAAATGGAATCTAACAATCCAAAATATTATCATCTTTTGCTACACTTATTATACCCATAGTTAATAATAAATCACTTGCTTTTTGGGTTGCTATAAATTATTTTAAATTATAAATACTTATATTTATTCCTAAAACTTTATTAATATATTATATGTTTGTTGTTAATGTTCTTTCTTCCATAACAGGTGTTACAATTTGTTTATTATTTACTTCATAAACAATATTCACTTTCTCAATATTTAATTTATCATTATAGATAGCAAATCCACTAACTAAACAATTTAAAGTATTTAATGCTCTTTGTTCATCTACTGCTGTTACTTCAATTAATATATTTTTTGTTTCAGCTGACATTTTTGAATGTTCTCCATTAATTATTGGTGGCAATGAACAGACTCTCTTTTTATTATCGTATATAACAGGATAAACTGGAGAACTCTCAATGATCTTCAAATAGCCTTTAAGATATTAATCTTCCTAATATTATATAATAAAATATTATTTACTCTTAATTTATTAAACAAATCAACGCAATTCATTTATTCAGTTTACTTTAAAGCTTAAAATACAATATCTTAAGGTGGTTGAGCATCATAAAAGAAAGGGCCTTCTATTTTATCTAGATCATGAGTTCCGATTGAAACTAAAGTTCTTTTTCTAGCATAATTTTAATGAATTTTATCTTAAAATGATAAAAAAGATTTAAAACTATCTTCTGTTAGTGTTACATCTCTTAATATTGCACCTACAACAAATGGTCTGATTTACTGTGTCTATCAATAAATGATTATTAGAATTACTGCAGCTTTAACATAAATTGTTTCTTTTGCAGGAGTGAAATTGAAGATTCTCTTTTATTCCAATCCCATATATACTCTCAAAGCATGCACTAAATTTTCTATGCATAACAAGTCTGGTCTATTGGCAGCGATTTCGAAATATAAGATATCTGGCTCTTCCTCTCTTTCTTCTGCTTCAATACCAAATCTAAAAAGTAATTCTTCCAATTCCTCTTCATTTAATTCTTTTCCCAAAAGCTTAAAGAAAAGCTTCTTATCTGATGATATTTTAGGCATAATTAAAATTTATATATTTAATGGCAATTATTTGAGTTTTTCAAATACTGTTTTCTTCAATAGATTGAGTCATTTATTCTGCTTTCTCCATTTCACCAAATTCAACCTCTTTACTTCTTAATTTTTATTCATCATCAAAGATTTAAGTCTAAAATTTAATATTAAATACAAGTACTTTTCTATATTTAATAGCTCTCATAAACCATTTAAAAGCATGTCTAATATTCATCAAACAAAATATCAGAATCAATAAAATAGTTAACACTATAATCCAGGTTCCTAAATTTTCAAATTAGATCTCATCCTTAGATTTAAGATCTTATATCTTCTTTTCTTAATAAACCCCAATTTAACCAGTCTCATATTTGAGTAGAATCTAATTATCTTTAAAAAAAGGTTCTCCTAAAAAGATTGTATTTGAAGATGAGCATTTAATATTCAAAAAGCAATTTTTATCTTTACAATCATTTATTAAATTAGTCAATTTTATTTCAATGTTAGATATATTTAAGTTAATACTTATATTTTTCTGAACATATTCACCCAAGCTTTTACACATAATTACATATAGATTTGAATCAGCATAAACACATTCAAATTCCTAATTATTATTTGAATTTAATTCTTTCAATAATTTATCACTTAATTCTTTAGGAAGAGAAATAAATTAAGAGTTTAATGTTAGTATTGCATCATACTATTTTTCTTCATTTATTAGTTTCTTATTCTTAAAAGAAATTTAATCGATTTTAAATTTCCATTAAGGAGATTTATCATTTGAATTATTTATCCAATTTAAATCATAATTTTGCTTAATTGGGAAATCATTTTTAAAACTAATTTTTTATTCAAGTTCGAAAATATTGAATTAAATAATAGATTTATTATTTTAAGTATATTACATAATAAAATCTTTCTAATTAGAACCTAAAAAGTGACTCAAACTAATTGCTCCATCAAAAAATTATTATTTTTTAGCATATATATTATTTACTTAAAGCATTTCTAATTCGAAATCTTTATTAGATATCGAAATATTAGTTGTAATTAAATGCCCTTTCATTGAAACATCATGTGCATTTATGCTACTCTCATTTGCAGATTATTCGTCTATTTTTAATGATTTGGCATAATGTTCATCAAAACAACTCTATTTTTTAATTGTTTAATCTACAGAAGACTAATCATAGAATGAGCAATCTGATGACTTATACCAACTCCAAGGATTAACTAAATCAATCTAAATCATACGATGTAAATTACAAACATTTCAAAATTATCACTTCCTGAACCTAATTTAGCATTCATAATGTAATGCAAATCAGATTATTCACAAATCACATTTGAGTTGTTTACATTAAACACCTATTTATCTAATTCATATGGGCATTTAAAAGTAATTTCTCCTTGAAGTTATTCGAAATTAATTTACTGAATTAAGCTTTATCTTTTTAACTATATTTCTTAGCAGATGCTAATTTAAAATAATAGCAATAAATTAAGCATTTTATTTTTAATTAATTTTTTAATATTTTAAATAAGTATTGAATAATCCAATTAATCTATCACATTAATATTATCCATAGAAAAAAGAATAGTTTCTATGAGTAATATATAAGATTAATAGACGAAAATTAATAATTATAAATATATCATATATAATAATTTTCAATGTTATTAGTTTTATGGTTGATATTAGAATCTTAAATCATAATTTTTGCTTTTAATAAGCTGCTAAGAATTAGTTCGCCTATGATCTGATTACTCATGAACTTGAGAAGGAGAATTTTAAACTTCTGTTGGTTTTTGTAATTATGACTTTTGAACTCCAAAATTATTTTATTATGGATACATATATCCTGATTGATTTAAATAAGGTGTATTGATTCCTGAATAAATTTAACTGTTTTCTGTTTATTCTATTTAATTAACATGATTATTAGGTGTTTCTTAATTCCACTAATATTATTATTTCAAAGTTTGTTTAAATTAAAGATTTTAAATTTCACTCTCCAAACTTCTAATTCTAGAATCCATCTGGAATATTCTCTCCTAAAATATAATGATTTTGATAATTTACTTTCTCTTTAGCCAAATCACTTTCTAATTAATTATTTTTATCTTAAAGCATATTATTTTATAATTGCAAATTCTAAACTTCTCTTTCTTTTACAGTATTATTGGAATCATTTTTCATTTATAAAGCATCAAAATCTCTGATCTATAAATCATTTTAATTTTAAGTTCTAAGCAATTCGTCCATTAAACTTTTCACTTCAAGATTTAATTACTATTTATCTTATTCTAATCTTTCTTGATTTTGTTGGGCATTTTTAATTTGTTCCTATAATAACATAAGTTCTATAATTTAAATTATTTTTACCTCTTTCCAATTAATCACATTTTTTCTCATATAGTATTAAATCATCATGCATTTCTTTCATTTTTGATAATGTAACAGCCCTTTCATTTCTTATTTAAATATCATTTTCTTAAGCATTTTTCAATTGGTTCTACATATTTACATATTCATTCTCTAGTTGATGTATGGCCATTTCTCTTTTCTTTATTTCTTATTCAAGCGATAAACCATAATTCTTCCATTTATCCAGAGTCCCTTTTAAATCAGCAGATTAAATTTGAGATTTTGATAAACTGTCATCAATGGTTCTTTCAAGTTAATAACATTTATTTTGTAACATTTGATTTTGGGTATTTAATTAATTTAGTTATTCTTTCAATTTCCATAGCTCTTGTTCTTGCAATTGATTTTTAGCTGCTAATTTTTAATATTCATTTTTTCCCGTTTATATAGTTATTACATATTACTCAATCTATCTTTATTCTATAATTTATATATAAAATTACATTCAGATATTTGTAGTTACATTTATCTTAATTTACTTTCATTTTATAAAATTACATTCTGCAATTCTTTTTCTTTTTATTGAAGTTAAGTATTTTAATTTTTTAATTGTTCATTCTAAAAATTTATATTAGTTAGGTTTTTCTATAAATTATTAATCTAATCTTTTGAACCCTAATTGAGTTGGTTAATCTTTTAAATCAATATTTAATTCTATTCTTATTCATTAGTTAAATCCTTATTGATCATATCTAATGCTTATTTCATTTTTCTATTATCATTTAATAATGAATCATTCTTTGAGCTTTATGCTTCCTTATTTAATGTTAGTTCTTTTATTTATGATTTATATTTTTCGATTGTTTCCTTCGAAGTCTATATTTCACTATCTTAAAAAGAATTTTATCGTTTTTGTTCTTATAACTGTTTATTAGCTATCGAAAGTTATTATTCCAAATCAGATATCTAAATATCAAGTCCTTTATTTAGTTCTACTTGCTTTTTTAATTTTTGTAAATCTTAAAGCTAATATTAATCATCTGATATTGTATTCAATAATCTCTTATTTTCATTTTTTAATTGAAGTATCTAATCTCTTAATTATTATATATATATCATACTATAATCCTTAGATTTCTACATTGTTACTTTTGTCTCTATTATTTAGTTGATTACTAATATAGTCAGATTTTATACTTATCGTTTTTCAACTTTTAGTTATCTTACTCCAAGGTTCTCCACTAATATCTAATTACTTTTTGAAACATACCTTAATGTTTCATTTTCTTTCTTTAATCTTTATATTTATTCTTCATATTCTTACTCTTTCATTGTTTGTTATCCAATGGGAGGATAATTGAATAGTGGATATTGTTAAACTTAAGGAATGTTTTATTAATATCCATAACTAAATCAAATATCAATCTTACTTATTAGTTTGTGAAGATCTTCTTGGAACAAACCTAAGGTAATTTAATATAATTGACTTACTCATTTTGATCTTGGTTTTTTAAATTTTATCCATTTGACAAATTTGATGATCCTAACTATCTATTTGAATTTGGTTTGCTCATCTCTTAAAAAGGAATCTAAGTTTGAGAATTTTATTCGAATTAGCTCATTTAGTAATTACAGAAATATTTTTATAAACAATATTACGTTAATATTTTCTATGAAATTAAATTCAACTATCTCAATAAATCAATATCTATAAATAATAGAATATTAACAATTATGCATAAAAATCATCATATCAAACTTTTTTACTTAAATGGCAAAATAATCTATCAAAATAATTTCATATATCATTTATAATTAATCTAAAAAAAATGAATTTACCAATATTTAGCAGTTAGATTAAGAGTAATCTAAATATTTTCAACTCTTCATTCAATCATACGCACAAACTTAGCTACAATTATAACAATTTTAAGAGTTTTCAAGCAATTCTATTTAATTAAAATGTATAATTATAAAATATTCAATACACAGATTTAAAAAATGTTTTATATTAAGATTAAAGCTATTTTTCAACTGACAATCTTTTTGAATTACAATTTAATTTACTTTACAAAAAATTAGTTTAAATATTTGGCCTGAACTATAATAAATTATTATTTTTAGTGTTATTAATTTTAACTTTAAGAACCTCAATGAATTAATTTAAGTCTTATGGTTGATTAATACTAATTATATATATTGATTAATACATCTAATCAATTTCTTTTAAAGGACTAGGAGAGGATTTGAGCTTCGTATTAGAACTCAATTCTTCATAATTTGAGAAATCTAATTTTCTTTGATATTAACTGGATTTACTTGAATTATTACTATCAAAATATTCTAGTATTTGATTGTTTAATTGGGATATTTTGTTTTTGATTTCTTAAAAAAAATTATGTATTTATTTTTAAGGAGATTATATATTATAACAGTTAGAATTAGTATTTATTAATTCCTTATTGTTTTAAATTTCTGACAATTATAATCTAAGTTCATTTTCTTGATCCTACAAATACAGATTACCTTTGTCAAGAATTTTGTTGATAACCTCTTTTATTGATTAAATTAATTAATCCTAATAAGATTATATATCCATAGTAAACTTTTGTTATTCGTTTCTTAAATTAAACAATCTCTTTATTATGGTTTATTCCTTAAATGATAGGTAATCTAATTGTTCTTGTTAATCATTAAGATCAGCAGAATTTATTAATTATTATAATGGTGAGGTTAAAGTTGTAGTTTTTGCTTTATTTATTTTGCTTTCCACTTATCTAATTAGTTCCTATGAATCGATTGATAGTCTTGATTCATCTTTTGATTTAGAAAATTCAACATATTTAGCCATACTTTTATTTAATATAATTTATACAAAAAATAACTAGACAAAGATTATTCATTTTATTATTATTTCATTATACCAGCTCAATGAAACCGTAAAAATTATATTATGGAATAAGTAGTTATTTTATTAAAGAATAAAATTATTAGTGTTATCACAATATTTTCTTTTCAAACAGTTTAAGCTAATTTCTGAAACCCTCATTTGGTCTCACTTAAGGTCGAATAACTTTTAATTTTTCAATAGTGGTTTAGCTATCTTTTCTAAAATATAAAGATAAGATTCACTTTTCAATTTTCATTAAATAAGCACAAACAATTGTTGCTGAACGAGATACTCCAGCAAAACAATGAACCAATACATTTGTTGATTTTAAATTCTATTCAATAAATTTGATTGACTTTTAGAAATGTTATACTAAATATTTATTTTATCTTTACTTATTTAGAATTCATCATCATCATCTGCTTCTATAATATAATGATTTATATTTTTAATTGTGACATTAACTCCTCTTGCTGCAGTAATTACTGCTTTTATTGATTTTTCTCTTAAATTCTCTTCTTCTATAGAATTCAGATTTCCTAAAATAACAATCGATATTTACCTAAATATAGATTACCTTTTTCTGAAGTTTCTCCTTTTAGAATTAAACTACAATTTTATTTATACTCTTATTTTAACATAATATAAAAATTATTCAATTAGCGTGATTCAAAATCAATAAGACTCTTTTCATAATGCTTAAAAATACATTAGAAAATTTATCAAATTGACGAAATTGTCATTCTATTGTTAACTTAAATTTTTATAAGCGTTTCTAGGATTTCATTTCAAATTATTTCATTAATTTATATCTCAATAATATTATATCTTTTTATGAAACATTGATATTCTAAACTCATACTTGTTAATTATCAAATCTATTATTGATTTATATCACGCTTTCTAGATGAATATTTGATGAACATCAAAAATATTTGCATTAATGCCAATATAAATACCATATCTTTATTAATTATTTTTTTCCTGAAGACCAATTTGTCTAGCATATTTATAAATAAATATTAAAAAGAAAAAATAATTTGATACTTTCTGTATTACCTACTTTAACTACATTTGAATTAAAAACTATAATTATAAATGTATAAATTGAATTTACATTAATTATTTTGAACTTAAACATTCTTCTCCCCTCTCAAAATATTACTATATATATGTAATTTATTTAGTTTTTGAATAATCTTCATGAATTGTTAATTAAACTAAAAGACTTCCTTTGGAAAACTCTTATAATTTATAAAAATTATCTAACTCTGGCTAATATGATTAAACTAATTCATAAGATTATCTAAGTCGATTCTTTCTCATTTATTATAATAAACATTTAGCTCTTCTCTTCTAATTGATGTTTTTAATCAATTAATGTTAATTAATATTGTAAATTATGTTGAAGATCAAATTGATATTTTTTTAAAAATTAAATAGAAATTTGATTGAGAGTTATTATGTAATAAAGTTTATCATAGTTTGTCTAATAATTATCTTATTAAGTAGAAAATAAGTTATTCGGATACTTTATAACTTGTTTAATTATAATAATTTGAAAAATTATAATAAAAATGGGCCAATTATGCATTGAAAAACCAAAACAAAAACACTCAGAAGATAATTTACATGAACTTAATCCATAAACCTAATAATAACCTTAAACATTAGAATCATCGCTTTAAAATCCAAATTTGACAGAATAAGAGGTAAAAGAAAAAACTTAGATCAAATTGCTTGATTCTGTAAACACTCATTAAACCATATCCATACATGATGTTTATAAAATACTTTCTCCTCCATTAGGAAGTGGTAAAGATGATGATAATTTAAGGATCTTATGCTGAAGTACGCAAAGGGTTACACAAAGTGTTAGGTATAACACGAGCAATAAAAATAATATCTAAATCAGAAGCCACCACCGATGAGATATCTAGAGTCTTACATGAAGCAGAAATACTTAAATAGCTGGTATGAAATTTTTAATTTAGGATCACCCTAATATAGTAAAAATTTTAGAGATTTACTAAAATTCTGAATAAATATTCATAGTAACAGAATTATGTACTGGAGGAGAGTTATTTGATGCAATAGTGGAATCTCAACATTTTTCAGAGAAAGATGCGGCTAAATTAATTAAATAAGTATTGCAAGGATTAAATTACTGTCATCAACATAAAATAGTTCATCGAGATATAAAACCAGAAAATATTGTTTTTGAAAGTAAAGATAAAAGAGGAACTATAAAAATTATAGATTTTGGAACATCAAGAGTATTTGATCCTCATTAAAAAATGAATCAAAAAATAGGAACTGTAAATATATTTATTATATTTTTTAGCCTTATTATATTGCTCCTGAAGTATTGAAAAAAAAATATGATGAAAAATGTGATATTTGGTCATGTGGAGTTTTAACTTATATTCTATTATGTGGATACCCACCATTCAATGGAAAATCGGAAGCAAAGATCTTAGAAAGAGTTGAATCGGGGAAATATGATTTTAATTCCGAAGAATGGGATATTATCACTGAAGAAGCTAAAGATTTTATTTCTAAATTAATGGAGAAAGATCCTTTTAAAAGATACAATGCTGAATAAGCATTAAAGCATTCATGGATTTCACAATAAAATGACGAAATTTAAAATGAATTACCCTAAATTGACAGAGCTTTGAAAAATATGAAAACTTTTAAAGTAATATTTTTCTTTTTTATTAATTTCTTAGTCAACTAAACAACTTTAATCTGCTATCTATTAGTACATCGTGAATTAATTTTCAACTCAAGAAGACAAATCAGAATTATTGAAAACTTTTAAAGCTTTAGATACCAATAATGATGGGTAATTAAGTAGACAAGAACTTTTAATTGGTTTAAGAAAGATTATGAATGAAAATGAAGCAGTTGAAGAAGTAGAAAGAATTATGAGAGATATTGATCAAAATAATTCAGGATCTATTGATTATTCAGAATTCGTTGCTGCATCTATAAATAGATCAAAATTACTATCACAAGATAGATTATCTAAAACATTTTAAGCAATTGATAAAGTAAATTTAAAACTTATAAATAAAAGGATGGTAATGGTTCAATAAGTATAGATGAATTAAAATTGATTTTTGGAAATGGGTTGGTTCCAGACTAAATTTGGAAATAGATAATATAGGAAGTAAATGATAAAGAGGAGATTACCTTTTAAGATTTTTCAGAACTAATGCTTAATTTGGCATTTTGAGTATTTGTTGTTATCTTTGAATGATATTATAATCAATATAATATAATTTTTAAGTGTAAAAAACAAAAATTTGTGAATTTTTTTTTTAGATAATTATTAATGTATTAAATCAAATCATTAACCTAAATTAGTGTCACCAGCAGCAACTCTTTAAGCAATGTATTCTTTCAAATCTCTCAAGTTGGTATTCAAGTGACCGATCAAGTCAGAAACAGTTTATCTGTCTCCATCTCTGGCAGATCTTCTTTATTAATATTCATAAGCAGCTTATTAGCATTCAGCTCTTCTGTCGTCTCTTTATTAGGTCTTAGCTTCAAGTCTGGCAGCATTATCATCTTATGAGCTGTGGGTGGCAGCAAGTTAATCAGCTAATGATTAGATTTCAGCTTCTAAATTAGCGATTGCTGAGTTAAGCTTGTTCATATCTCTGTTTAAGAGTGTGTTGTATGCTTCATAGGCTTATCTTCTTGCATCTTCAGTCTTTCTTGCTAAATCGAAAGCTTATTATAATTAGTTTTATAAATCATCGATTAATTGAATGATTCTTCCTGTTAATTCTTAGTTGGCATATTATTAAGATTTGACAGCCAATTAAGCCATAAGTTTGATGGCTTTACCGAAGGTTCTGACGTGTTTCATTTATCCAGCCTTGTGAGCAGCAGCACTTAAATGTGTAGCAACTTAGGCAAAGACTTATGGTGTATAGTGAACAGCTTCGCTAGATCCCTTTTATAAGAAAGCTGGGGCTTATAAGTTGTCTGTGAAGAGTCTTCTGGCTTCAGCAAGAACACCTGAGACGAATGTGAATTCTTCTCTTTAAGCTTCAAAGTCGTCATTTTATTCTTATCTCTTAGCTTAAGCTTCATCGATAACTTATTAAAGAAGAGCCTTTTCAGCTAATTTGGCAACTCTTTATCCGACCTTTTAGTCATGGACTGGTTGGAGTTCGTCAAGTTTAGCTTATAATTCTGTGTCTCTTTATTCAAGGTTAGCGATTTCTTAGTTAAGACCAGCAAGATCAGCATCACAAACTCCTTAGAAGGCTTTGTTTTCAGCATCGTCTTCTCTTTAATCATTTTGATATCTTTCTTCCAAGTCATAAAGTGTTGAGAAAACTCTTTCAAGTGGTTCACCTGTTTGCATTTAGATAGCAATGGTGTTCAACAATGTCTTTCCGAGTTTGGAATTTTCGAGTTTTTCGAAAGCAGCCAAGTTTGTAGCAAAGGCTGTTGCAACCAATACTAAAAGAACAATAGATTTCATTTATTAATACATTTACGTAATTCAAATGTCGTGATTTGAACCACATATTAAGTAAAAACGAATTTTTTTTTCTTTAAATTAACGTAACTAATTCTTAATAATTTAATAATTCCGTTTTTGTAAAATAATTTATTAATTTATATGTAATTAATATTATTTATTGTTGGAAATTTTCTAATGATTTCTAAATCAGATTATCTCAACTTTTTCCTTGTTTCTATCGCTCAAAATGAATTTGTTGAATTTCTTTTCCTCTTCATTTTTAACTGTTAGAAATCATAGATAGAGACAACATATTTTACACCTTATGTACCGTATTTATTTTTATAATTAATGCATTAAGGTAAAATATTTTTTTTTACCTAAATGTAACGACTGTATTTTTTATTAATTCGCATAGAACTGAAATCTACATATAAGGATATTGTAAAATTGTGATATCTAAGGAGATTATTTAATATATTAGCATATTTGTACAAGTTTTTTTTTTTTTAATTTTGTTAATAAAAATGTTTTCAATATAAAAAATAATTTATATGGTAAATATATAGCATTATAGTTAAGGAGATCAAATATAATCCATTTGACATCCTCATTTTGGTTTTCTTTATTATCTATTGATGTATTTGCTAAACATAAAATGATGATTTTAGAAGGTTGGATGATATGAATTTAATTTCTAATTGATTTATTTATTTAATTCTTTTACAAAGAAAAGCAAGAGTTATATTTTTAATTTTTGAATTATAATATTTCTATGAATAAAAATTCAATAGTAAATTCTGTTTAATTATTTTATAAAAAATATCAATTTTAATATCTGCTTATTGCTTATCTTGATTAGGCTAAAACTTAATTGACTCTATTCTAAATCTCAATATTTTCTGTAAAATCATTTAAGGTATGTTTGATTGGACTTGCATAAGTGATTGGAGGAGTTGGAAGCAAGTGAATTTAATAATTCTAATTATCTTGTAAATTGGAATTATTAATTATTTCAATAGGTTAAACATGGTTTTCTTCTAAATGAGTAGCAATTTATTTAATTTATTCTTAAAGAGAAAATAATTGTTTTTACTATTCTTGGATAATTAATTATTATTATTTTAATTATTTATCTGATTGTTATAACATCTCCTTCTATTATTTCAATTATTGTTCTAATTACATATTAATTTATTTTTCTCTTAAAAGCAAATCTTATTCTCTTTCTCTTTAGGAGTATGAATATTAGAAATTAGAGGTAATTTCATATTTATTATGATCATGAGGTTTAAATGTTTCAATTTAATGTTATTAATGATTTTATTACTCTTTTGGGGCAGGAATGGAAGGTTATATAAAAAGTTTTTAATCTTATTAATTTGTAGTTGATTATCTTACGTTACTCAAATTTAATGTTGGCTTCAAAGGAGATATATTGTTGCCTTAATTATGCAAATTTTAATTTAGCTCTTTGGAATTCTATGAATATGATAATTCTGTACTAAAATATCTCGAATTCCAACTCGATAATGCATATCTCTATGAAGCATATTCTTTGTTAACTTGATTAAGTCTTCGGAATAACCATTCATATATGAATTTTATAGACGTTCTTCTATTAATTGATCATTCAATTAAGGAGGATTAGAATTAAATGAATAACAATCAAAACTACTTTTGAGTGTCATCCATTCTAAAACTGTCATTCCTAAAGAAAATATGTCAGACTTGGAAGGATCATGAACAGGATTTATATTTTGTAGTTTTAATTGCTCGATTAATTCTGGTGAAAGTAGAGCCTTTCCCTACTTATTTAATACAAGGGAATAACCACTCATTATTCTTAAGACGCCCATGGGTATCAATCTGACTTACATGTTTTCATCTAAATAAATGGAATCAGGTTAGATTTGCATATGCCATTACTATTTACTCTCTAAAAATTAGAGTCCTTAAATTGTTTAATTCAGATGCTATACAAATATTATTTTATTAATACTTTCCACAATTCTTTTTCTGGAATTATAGATTTGTTTTAAAAATAATATGAACAATTATTTTAGGTAGTCTTCTGAAGTGCTTAATAATACCATTTACTGATGATTAAATTAGTGGTAATCTCAGGCTCTATACAAAACCCATAATATTTTATTAGATTAGGATGACATAGGCTTGAAGCTTAATTATGAAGTTTTTGCAATTATTATTCTTATTCTCCAGAGACTGAATGAACTAGTTTTTTTTCAAATATTGTTGCAAATTTGGTAACTTCTTTCTTAAGCTTATATTCTTCTACTCTTTCTATATGCTAATAATATTTTCCACTAAGATGTTAAATTTGGGATTCTAAGGGTATGGTATTATCAAAAATGGAGCTGTCCATTGTTTTTGCAAAATACATTTTATTTCCCATTTGTAATTAAAAATAAAATTTATTTACTCTAATTTATTCAGATTTCAATAATTATTTGTATTGAATTAAATTTATTCTCTATTTGTATTATATGAAATTTTCACAATAATTTTTGAGTAAAAATCATGCAATATTATATTCATTTCAAAAACAAAACAGTGTTCTAAAATAATTTTTTTAATATATATTTATTTAATTTACTATGAAAGAACCTGTTTATTCAATGGAATTAGGAGAATTGCCAGGTAAATTTAAAATTCATTTAAAAGGAACCAGGCCAAGAATTTTAAGGAAGGAAAGAAATGTAGGTGCTGAAAAATTCATATCAGCCTATCTTAGTAATGAAAGTACAAAATATATATAATAAAAAAAGAATTGAAAACCGCTTCGAATGATATAAGAATGAGGAATCCATTATTTTCTGATTTTTAATATGCCTAATAACTATAGAGTGGAAATGGGTAATAATTTAAAAGCACTCCACAGTTGTTACAATCAACATCAGTAAATCCAGAGAAAATGAGAATCTTAAAATAAGATGAAAAAGGAGTTGAAGATTCGATTGATCAATTTAAAAGATCAAGCCTACTTTAAAATTAACAAATACACAAATCAGAAAAAGATCTTAATTTATAAAAGGATTTATCATAGCATGGTTCTAAACATAATTCTAGAAAATCCTAAAATTATGAAACTCATTCTAGCAGAGTTGATGCAAATGAATACTATTAACAATTACACAACAATTTAAATTAATAACCTTAGTTGATCAATAATATAAACACACAAAGAGATCAATAAAGAAAGTATTTTCATATATATTTAGAGTATATGTGCGTAATAATGTACTTGGAAGCAAAGAATATTATATGCCTCAATTTGATATGGATGTTAAGTTTAGTAATTCTAATAATTATAATAGGTTTGTATGACAGACCAAAATTTAAAGATTACACTTATTCAGATGCATCATATAAATAAGTTGTGGAATTAAAAAATAGATACTAATTAAACGAAATGATGAACAATGAATTTGTCACAAGTTAGATTATCGTAATTGCTTAGCTAGTAAAGACTATGGATATGGACTGAAGGGTCACACGAAAGTTCCTGTCTATCCTTCATCAAAACCCTAAAATATTGATAAAGAATGAAATCGTGAGCTTAAACAAATTTGAATTGTGAAATAAATATTAAAATATATGATAACAATAATCATAATTAAATATGTAAGTTGTAAAATAGAATTATTATTTGTAATTAAATGTTTTCTAAATTTTATCGTGATTGTAGTATGGTTTTATAAATACAATCTCAAAATTTTAGATAAAGAATACATGTTTATTATAATAACTTTAACTATCATAGCAATCTAACCATTAATTATTCTAATATTCCATAAGTGAGAGCTTCTGAAGATTTATCAGCCTTTAATTCTGTATGTGCATATTTAACAAAACCTTTATAATCCTTTAAGTGTTCAATTGCTTTTTAAAGCAAAAAATAATAATTACTTAATCCTTATAAGATATTTCCGGGTAATTGAAACTAAATTAATTAATTTTATACCTCTTCTGTAATAGGACAATCGAGATTAATGTTTTATATATTTTATTATCTAAAATAGTTTTTGATTTCGTTTAAAGTTTGCTTGATATACTGTTGAGTTATTCTATAAAATGTTTCAGTCTCTGCAAAGTCTTAATTTAATAAGCATACAAAAGTTGTATCTTTTTGAAGTTCTAACAATTATATAAAAATATAAGAATACCTGATTTGGAATTACATAGTTTTAGAAGTTTATCAAAATATTTCATATACTTTTCATTATATTCAATAATTGCCTATGTAAATTTTTGATAAGAATCTGTCTTTTTATAAGTGAGGAAATCTTCTAACTGTAAGTTATTAGATTAAATATTTTCTTTATCTGTAATTGAATTAAGTTTAGTAATTTTAATAGCAATATTTTTGCCCATCAGGAAGAGTAATTTATCTTTTAATTCTGTAGTTATTATTTTGCATTAGAGTAGATTTGAAGAGAATTTATACAGGAATCTGCAAAAATTAACTTGAGTAAATAAAATATCATTGTTAACTTTACATTCCATAGAAATAGGTAAATGCTTGATATCTTCAGCTGGCTAAGTCTTTTATTTTATATAATGTTTTTAAACTTATTATTAACTAGTAGATCTTTAGACATTCTATTATACTGGTTGTAATGGTTATTTATTATTATCAACTTATGGTGGTTTCTACTGTTATTAATTTTATTGTTGGTAATAGTTTTCTTTGTTTTCTCTGTATCTGACATCTTGCTTTCCACCTTAACTAAGAGATCTTTTGACCCTCTATTACTATTGTTATTATTCATTAGGAGGAGGAGTGATAGCTTATCTTTATTATTACAATCTTTAGTGTTATTGAGGTTAAGATGGTATTACGGATTGTCTAATTAATTGATGATTAGCCATATCGCGTACTCTCATTCTTCTTGAATCATCCACTGTTAAACATTATCTAATAAAATCTTTCGCAGCAGAAGTTATTTAAGGATGAGATGGCAAATGTAATTGTTGATTCATAATGTTGGAAATTAATGCAGCTTCCGATTATCCATTAAAGGGAGTTCTTCCAAAAAGCATTTCATAAAACACAACTCCAACTGCCCAAACATCTCCTTATTCTGTATGTCCTTATTATCTTAAGGCTTAAGGACTCATATAGAGGGGAGTTCCTACATTGAAGTTCCTTCCTTATACTCTTGCTTCATGAAGAGGTATGGCAAAACCAAAATCAGCTAACTTTGGAATTGAATGATCAATTAAAATGTTTGCGGGTTTAATGTCTCTGTGGATGAAACCTTTTTTATTCATCTCTACCATGGCTGATACAACGCATTATAAAATTCTAGTTGCTTCTTATTCATCTAGACGTCCTCTTTTACGTATATAATTGTTGAGATCTCCAGAGTCACAATATTCTGTAATAATGTATGTGTTATTTTAAGTTTAGAAGACGTCATGCAATTTCATTATATGTTTACTATTGAATGAACGTAATGCATTGATTTCATTTTTTAATAATTGTGAGTGAATTGATTATTTGATCATTTTCATATCAATCACTTTAACAGCAACTGGTTCTTGGGAGACATCGTCCTTTCCCTTATAAACCTTACTACTGAAACCCCTTCCGATCTCTTCATTTAGTAGGTAGCTATAATGATCTATTTATTTCCTTGTTATGTTTTATCTTCTGTACATATTAAAATTAACGATATTATTAAAAAAATTAAAATACTCTCTTTAATATGTTAATAAAATATAAAGATTTTGTAATTGATATTTTCGAAGGAAAATAAAAGCAATAAAATGTTAATATGATGATTTAATTGATTATAAGCAAAAATAAGAAAGATATATATTTTGAAATTTAATTTTAATGTATTATCCCTACAACAGACAATACTAGCCTCCTCCAGTATATCAGCCTTTTCAATATAGACCTTCATTCTTTCATCCTTATGGACAACACTATCATCCATAATCCCCTATCTATGGATCCTATAATGGATTCCAAATCCCTAGAGTCAATGCACAACCAGCTCATCCTATGGTGAGCTAATCAATTCAATCGCCTAATAAGAATTTCCAAAGTCCTGTTAGAGGATTTGCATCACCTTCTAGAAATCAACTAATGCAATCTTAACAACAACCACAACCCAAACCATCTTAATAATAGCATTTGCAATCACCCACAAGACCAGGATATTTAACTTATGAATAAGTGATGGAAAGAATTCAAAAAAGCAATTCATAATAATAATAATAATCACTTATATCTTAGCAAAGTAATCTATTTTCTATTTATTATAGAATCTACGTCTTTACCTTAACCACAATAGAAATCACAACCACTTCATAACCAAACCTAATAATAATAACCAAAAGCAAAATAAGACAATGAATTACAACCAACACGATAACAATAAACTCAACAAAACAAAACTCCAAACAAATAAGTCCCTCAATAATAAGAAGTTTAAGCTAAAAAAGAAACACCTACATAATAATTAGAAAATGAAGAAGCTGATGAGGAAATCGAAGGTATTTTCTTTTAATTAATTATTATTAGAATTAGCTTTATAATATGAGGATGGTTATATTTATAGAGGCTAAGGTTATCCTCCATAAACTAGAAGTGGCTTTGGAACTTTAACTGATAGTGAAGGTCAAGAAGTATATACTGGATATTGGAAAGACAACTTTTATGAAGGAGAGGGAAAATTAAATAATTTGTAAGTGGAATAACTAGAAGGAGCTTACGATTATACTAACATGACAAATATTGGAAATGGATGGCTATATTATGAAGGTATTATCTTATATTTATAATTAGGAAAGTTTGAAGGTGGTAAAATGCATGGCTAAGGAACTTTAATATTATCAAATGATGAAAAATATATTGGACAATTTGACGATGGAATGATTCATGGAGATGGTGAATATATAACTTTAGAATAAGCTGTAATTTAAGGAAGATGGAATTAAGGAATTTTAGAATAGTATTGAATGATTTATTATTTTTTCTTCATTCAAACCAAAGTAAATTTTCTCTAACTGATTATGAACAACAAACTTAAAAAAGTTCATCATCCTCTTAATCTATAACTTAGTATTACACTCTACCCTCTAATCTATTTATTTATTGGCCTTAAAAATATATAAGTATATAAAAATTTCTTGATAGATTAATAATGCATCTTATATGTATATTTGATATTTATAAAATATCATTTTATATTTTTTAAATTTACATATTAACAATCCATTAATAAGATTATAAAATGATATCCTATCTTATTTTAATATATTTTTATAAATATATCTTTTTTTCGAAAATTTATATGATCATCAACACATTAATCTTGTAAAATATATTTCTTATTGACAAATAAATATATGTCTAATAAATATATATTGAAATTTATTATACATGATAAATTAAGTAGATTTATATTATTAAGTTAAAAACTGAAATAATTATTACTAGGCAGCTTTAAGTAATATTTATATCTTTAATTATTAAAAATTTTCAATATCTTTATGTTATTTAAACTTTATAAACATATTTATTTAAAGTCATTTTAAATATTTCATGATTTTGTACTTTATTCTAAAAATTTGATATAAATAAATTATAAATACTGAATATTTAAGAAGATAATAATTTTATTTGAAATTTTGATTAGTAATTTATTATTTTAAAGCAGAAACAAAGAGTTTGTAATTATTGGAAACATTACCAAAATGCATAAAATAATTTGCAAAAAAAAATAAATGAATTATAAAACAAGTTTAAAGTATACCTTATTAAGGGTGTTGTGTTTGTTGGATATTTAAAAAGGTAAGAAAGTAGTATAGAAATTAAGTTAATAATGATTCGATTAAGTTAATGAAGAGGATTTGAATATAAAAGATATAAAGTAATAAGAATTGTTATGAGATCAGATGTAGTTTATATTCGAATTTTAGTATTGGTTGAATAATTAAAAATAAATTAATTAAGATTTAATGAACAATCCTCGTCCATCTTAACTTCCTGCTTAGAAGGCAACACCATCATAATTGCCTCCTACCACTTAATAATAAGTACCAGAAACATATGCAGCATAACCTAATTGGGTTCCTGCTAGCTCATAAATATAGCCAGGAGTTTACGGCTAACCAATACCACTTTAACAGACAGGATTAATTTCAAACCCACAATATTTGTAGTAGCCAGTGTATGCTTAATAAGGATTGGTACAATCAAGTGGACCAATTGTTACATAAGGAAATGTAAGAATTACAATATTAATTGAATAGGCAATCAAGGGGGAATCTCGAATTGAATATATTCCTTACACAAAAGAAGTCACTGAGTATGTGACATAAGAGGTAGTTGAGTATGTCCCAAGAGAGAGAAAGATTACTGACTATTATGCAGTGGAATATGTGACTGAACATATTCCTTAAGTAATTTAAGAGAAATACATCGGTAAATGATATTAAATATAATTTATGCAGAATACGTACCAGTTGAGACAATAAAAGAGAGAACAGAGTATTAAGCAGTGACAAAATAAAGTGTCATCCAAACCCCAGTTGATTATTAATAAATCCAGACAACACAATAATATTAAGGTAAATAAATTTTATTTAAATTTAATTTTAGTAGCTGCCCCAGTTTAATATTCATAAACCTACACATAACCAATCCAATATACACAAGCAATTCAATAGCCAATTTAATACGCATAAACAACTACCCAATACGTACCTACCACTTAGAGCTAATATGTTACAGCTCCAGTAACAACTTCCTAATTCTTGCCTTAAACCTATACCGCACCTATTACAACATATGGTTAAGTGCCTTAGAATTAAGCTTTTATACCAGGATCTACTTATGTTTAACCTGGTTTTGGACAAGTCACTACAACCACTTAATAATATTCAACAGGATGGTAATAAGTGTACCCAGGATAAACAGGAAATGTTTAGCCTTAATTATAATAATAATAAACAGGCCAATTATAAAAACCAGGATAAAGTCCTAAGTATGCATGATGATCTTATAAATAAGGATTAATTCAATTATTTTATTTTAATTCTTCTTAAGATGAATATTTTGTATGATAATAATTTGAATCATTTTGATCTAGCAAAACCGACTCTATCATTATCTCTATCGTAGACAGAATAATATTTGCTAAGGAAAGTATCACCCAAAATCCAAGCTGGTCCTTATGGTGATGGAATGTCTAAAGGCATGAATGAACCTACACATTGACAATTTGCTCCCATTTCTACAAAACTATCTGTGCTGGCGAAAGTATCATAAGCAACCTAAAATAAATAAATTATATATTATACTTCGTTTCCTTATGAATCAATTTTCATAACGTAATCATTAGCATCTAAATCATAATTGATGCCATCTAAAACGAATGTTAATTTTGGTAATTCTTTAACATTGCTACAATTTTCATCAATGTTTAAGGTATCTACAATATATAAAAAGGATATTACCTAATAAATCATATAATCCTTCAGATGGACCAGTTAATAATGAAGTACCAGTATCTGCAACTACTTTGCATCCATGTTTGCAAAGTCCAACATCTTTACCATTTACCAAAATATTATCAGCATCCAATAACCAATAATAT
>JPFM01000006.1:0-26294 GCA_000733375.1 Paramecium sexaurelia | reverse complement strand
GACTCCTCCAACATATGCAGTATCAGCATTAATCTAAGCGTTTATATTATTTTAATACTTCTCCCATCAATTCTCCTGTTCCGAATTCGACATCTAAATCATAGCCCAAGTGTTCATATGTGGCACTCTTTGAACCATCATATTATTTGTGATTCTTGCATCCATAATCGTTACATCTAGCAGAATTTAACCAAATATTGGCAGATCCTGTGTCAAAAATGACCTAACATAATTTACACTCATACCTTAAATTTATTATCTGAACCACCTAATCCAATTTCTCCTGTATATTATGTATTCTTAAAGTTATATAATTTTATGGATTCCTTTTATTTTGTCTATGTCATCTCAATATCTGATTCTCCTAACAAATCAGGACTATTTCTGTATTGTTGACTTGTTGTGATGAAATCAAATAATGATTTTCTTGCCTATGATTCTGTTCTATCCAACTTGATCTTATATATTTTATTTTCCATAGGTTGTTGTTCTTCCAAGAAAGAAGCACAACTTCCTAATGCCAATAGGATGGTTAAACCTAATACCAATTTCATTTATTTATTAATCACTTAAACAAAAACGATATTTTTTTTCAAATGGGCTTAAAATAACTGAATACATTAATTTTTATAATCATTTCAAAATAATATTATAAAATAACTCTAAAAATCATTGCTTTCATCTTCATATCTATAATCTCTGCAATCATAAATTCAAAATGAATCCTCTTTAATAATATTTATAATCTGTTAGCCAATAATACATAAAAGAGTAAAGAATCAATAAATTCTTATTTTCATAACCTTCTATAAATTTAATGAAATAGATTAATAATCATATGAATATATTAATGTAAAAATCGCTTTATTATTGTTTACAAGTGAATTTCCTCTTTATAAATTATAAAAAAATCATTTGACTACATTTTTAAAGAATAATTTTGATTTAATTGTTCAGAATTGCTTTTAGTTTCAACATCTTGTAAAAAAGAAAGACTTTATAATGTTAATTAAATATAGATCATTAGTTATTCATTTAAAAATCTTAAATTAAATTAATCACTCTAAATTTAGTTTTATAATATTCAAGATCTAAGCTAATTCAAATATAATAACAGAAAACCAACAATTTCTCAACTTGTTTATCATTTTAATTTCACTTTTAAAATAAATCATTTTTTAAATTTATCTTATAATTAAACTTTATCCAAATTAAATAAGTCCTACCTAGGATTAGACAGTAAATGTTATTTAGTGTAACTTAATTAAGACAAAAATTCTAAAATATAATTATTCTTTATATTGGATTGTAAAATTAAAGAAATGCTCAAATTGTAAGTATAAATATAAATTTATAATAGACTATTAGAAATCAAAGCCTTTTTAGTATAAATGATAAGGATAAATTTTAAATCAATTTGAAATAAAGAAGAAAGCACTTTTGAAGACAATTGAGATTTAATAAAATAAACTCTATGAGATTCCAAATCAATAATAGAAAAGAATCACTAATCAGTGGATAGTGAATATAATTTGTTAATAGTTTAAATTGCTTAATGAGATTGAATATTATAAAATTAATTTATAAAAATAAAAAATTGCACTGTACGAGACTCGAACTCGTGTCACAAGGATGGCAACCTTGTATACTACCCTTATACTAACAGTGCTTGATGAAAATTCACAAAAGATTTAATTAATATATTGTAGGTAGAATACAAATAATGTGTTTGAATAATTTACTTAGATGATATTTGAAAAATAATGAAGGTATTATTTATTTTTTATGGATTATCTAATGAATCAACGGGCAAAATAATCAAATGGCTCTTAGGAATCTTAATAATTAGCTCTCCATAAATCTTAAGGACCTTCCCATTATTCTGTTCCTGGAATGAATTCTGAGTTATGGGTTAAGCTTTATGATGTCTCTAATTTAACTTAAAGATTTTTGATTCCTAATCCAACATGTTTGGCTAAGGGTGAGCCAAGTCCATATATTATGGAAGTTGGAGGATTCTACATTAAGATAGAAATAATTACTTTAATTCCAAAAAATTAGGCTGTCTTATCTAGATTGTCAACATTAATCCTATAGAATTTGAAACCAACAAATTAATTGGAAATTTAATTGTACATATCATTAACTTGTGAATAGCTATATTAATAAATTATATACTATGGATGTCCAACTTAGTTAAATATGATGCAATGTAAATATGGCTTCTTTTAATAAATTGAATTTAGCAATTCTTTCAAACTACTCACATCTTATACTCTATGAGCTTTATTTGAAGCAATTAATTCAGCATATGATGTGGAGAATCCATATTTTAGTGGATAAATTTTCTTTATCAGATTGCCTGTAATCATTATTAATATTTATATAAATAATATAATACAAAGTACGGTTAATATTTAGCGAATAAAGATTTATACTAACCTTTAATGATAAATATGCCTCTTGTAAACTCATGACAATCTCATTATGAGTGGAAAAAAGTCAATATAATTAATCAAACTAGTAGAAATTTATTCCTTATAAATAAATCTACTTTATTTTAAGAAGTCGTTCCAAAGTTTGAAATTTTCATATAACATCCAAAGATCTACTACAGGAAACAACTAAAATGATGTAAAAATTTTTAAAAGTTTTAAATACTTATCTATTATACATAATATTAATAAAATATTTAAATAAATACCAAATTATCTAAGTTAAAATATAAAGATTTGTATTAATGATGTTGTCATCAAGACTAAAATTATTAGAAAACTTTGTAATCTTAATCGAAACGGCTAATTAATTAAATGATTAATTTTTCCTTTTTAAATTCTTGAAGAACCAAGTACTTTAATTTATGCAAACATACTTTTTTATCTAACTTTTATTATTGAGAAACTAGTTACATCACATTCCTTAAAGTCTATTTTTTTTATAGCAATATCTTGAATATAAATTCGATTTCATATATTAATAATCAGTAATTTTCTCTAAAAAAGGTTTACTTGTGACTATAATAAAAAATTTAATTTAAATATTGCCTTAATAATTGCAAATATACTCTTAATCCTAAGCCTTCGTCTTCCAATAAATATTTATAATAATAAATTTAACTTAATTTTGAAATATCCGAATGATTATGAAATGATATTCTTTTTTTTCTAAATCAACTTAATAACTGAATTACTTAACTTCAAAGGAATTTTAAATTTCCTCATAAACTTTGATTAATTTACAAAGATTTTTCTCTAAGATGAACTTTAAGATTTTATAATATAAAATTTAACCCTGCTTAACAAAGAATTAAGCTGAAATAAATTTATTCATTGCCTCCGTATATAATATTTTTGGTTATATTTTATATTGAAAATTTTAGATTAACATCTCCATTCTAAAAATAGCAAGTTGATATTTTGAATGTTTAATTCTTTAATTTTAGTTCAATCATAAAAAATTGGAATGAACTTGTAAAAAAATAAATTGAAATAAATTAATTGTATAAATATTAGGATCAAATTTAACTTAATATTATTTATTAATAGCAGTTAAAAGAGATAGAATAAAAATAAATCCCAATAATTTTAATTATTAAACATTTAAATTAATTAATCAAATAAATTGACATGATAATCTATATCATAGTACTTAATCAAAATATGTGAAATAAAAAATTTTGAGCAATATTTTAAAATTATTTTTATATTTTTATTCAGGTTTCACTCATCCTTGTAATAAGTGTTTTTTAAATTAGGAATATTATAAAAGTTTGACCATGTAAATTCTACTTCGCACTTAGATTACCAATTATAAAATGAGAATATTCCCACACAAACATGCCACATTCCGTGATAAAATCTCAGGTAATCTTTGAATTCGTCTTATGATAATGTAAAAAATAAAACTGCTAATAAACTCACAACAAAACCTTTTTTGAGCTAGCATCATAAAAGTAGATGATTACTTTTGATTTGATTAATTTAGGCAAACGTCTTCTTTTAATAATAATGATTAAACAAATAAAAGCTTAAAGAATAATTGGGTATATTGTATAATTTAAATCCCAAGGTGATTTAGCTTAACAAATCATGGTCACAAAAAGACCAAAGTAATTAAGTAAAGATTCAAATTCTAGATTCTGAAAATCACTAAGCTGAGTAAACAACATTTAAAAACAACTTATTGATCCTATATTATCTAATCTATGCCATCCTCCTTCTTCTATAATAAAGTAAGTGCAATCAAGACTTTCAAGAGTATGATACATAAAACTTGTTAAAAGTGTGAAAATTCCTATATAAAATTAGTAAATCATGTTCTATTTCTTTACAACATATATTGCTGGTAGGGTGGCGAAGTTAGAGAGTCCCGTTATTATGACCATTATTATCATTTCAGCCCAATTATATCCATATTTTGAGTGATTCCATTACTTTTCATTCATATCGATAATATAAAAATAAAAATTTCTTCGATTATTCCTTTTTTTTTACCAATATTATGCTTAAACTAAACTCATTGAATGGTGAAAAATTAGAAACTAGATCTAAAACAGTTAAGGATCAATATAAACTGAATCTAGAATAAAAAGATAAATGTATAAATTACAAATCAGGAGATAGTATACCTTACATTAAATCTAATAGTTAAACTAACATAATGAAGAAAAAAGATAGTATACTTAATATCACCATTAATATGGCAGTTTGTTGTTAATAGTGACTAAACCATAATTTGATAAAAATATGGCGATACGCATATAATTAATTTTTGGGAGAATTTATAATAAATGTTATTCTATAGAATTACAACATGAAATACATTATATGTACTGTTCATACCTTCGGTATCAAATTATTAATAATAAAAATATCTATTTAAATAATAACTAATTGCTTGATTAATATACCATCTATCTCTAAATTACTTTAAAATATTTACTATTAATAATTATAATAATTTCAATAGAAGCAATATCCCAAAAGATGATTAATATTGAAGATTAAATAAGATATATATCTTTTTTTTCAACAATAATAATTAATAATTTTTTACTATAGTTATTCAGTATTAATTCATTAGAATAAACAGAATCTAAAATCAAAGTCCTACATTTAAGTTAACCGTTATGAGTGAAATCATTTTGCATAAATAAAGTAGTATTGTATCTTTAAAATAAGGATAAATCAACCAATTTTTATCATTAAGCATTTATATTTCTCAAATGGCTATTAAATTATTGGATAATTTCAACAGTCTATTCCAATTAAAAGATCTATTATTTGTAAAATTCCCACCAAGATTCTTAAATGTAAACTCTATTTGAGTTTTATTTGATGTAAATCGATGAGTTAATTCAAATAACAAAGACTTTTTAAAATTAATAGATTGAACTTTAAATATAATAAAACCACAGAGGTTTTCCATCATCAAATTTAGAATATATTATAAATTTTTTTATCGTAGATTTATAAATGAACATATATATTTTGAAAAATTTTAATAGTTTTCATAAGATCGAATTTTAGAAAACCTTTGACTTAGTTAAGCTAAATTATAAAAAATTATATACTTTTTCTAAAATATTGCTTACTTATTTACTTTTTATAAATAAATTATGATGAACCTAAAATTAGTGAACAAATTCAAGCCATATGAAATAAGAAGTATATAATAATGTTAAAACAATATTTATGAAATCAATATTTCAAGAATTATAATTTTTTTATTAATGTTTTCATCTTCGACATCTCTTATTTTAAAAAGTGATGAAAAAATAACTGAAAGATCGGTCTATTCTATGAAAACCATTAGAACGGAAAGAAGCAATTCTATTAAGAAAAAATAGAAAGAAAAAAAAATAGAAAGTTATTCTCAAGCTTTACCATATTAAGAGAATACTTTTTAATAGCTAAAATAAATATAAGGGTAGAATAGAATACTTGAATTACATTCTTTAAAATCCAATCCAAAGGGGGTTCAAGTTCCAGAAAAAAATGAAAATAAAATGGAAAAAAAACTAATTGCTAAAAGAATTTATTCAAAGTAATTAGAAGAAAAATAAAAAGAATTCATAAAATTAATCGCAATTTGCATGATATTCTTAATTATATTAGTAGTTATCTTTCATAAGAAAGAGCCCGACAAAATTTAGAGCTTATTTTGATTTTTATATATATATAATATAAGATGTGATTTAATAATTATAGATATAAAATTAAAATTTAATCTATTTGTTATTTTTGAATAATCAATATCTTATTTTTATAATAAACAGCGATTTTAGTAAATTAAAATAACAACCTAAATAAATCTTTAGATTGTAATAATTTATATAATTTTATTATAAATTTCACATTTTTCACTTTCATTTTTTAAAATCTTATCTACTATTCTTGTTTCTAAATCAAACTATCCTACAATCCTAGATATTTTATATAATTATTTTCACTATCCATCAAATTGGATGTAATTGAATAATTAATTGTACATAAATTTGTTGACGATTTTGTTTTCTCATCTTCTGATTATTTTATAATTGAAGTACATAAAATAAATTTTCAAAATTTCTCCTAACATACTTATATCACAGTAATATTGGATTTACTTATGAATCTTTATCAAACGGGAATAAAATGTTTCAATTCTTTCTTCGGGATCTCGATAAGAATCAACCGAAACAAAATAATTTTTAAATTGAAACAGTTAAATTAATACATTAGATTTAAACTGCTTCTTCATGTAACTATCAAATTTTTATTATGCTTTAGAGTTTTTTATAGAAGAAAAGCATGATATATATTAGGAAAATGAAAAAATTCAAAGTCAATCATCTAAATCCCCATAAACATACTTATCCCAAAATTTATTTTATAGCATCAAAGAATACAGATGACTCTGAACTCTTAAATATATCTTATTCTTCTTTGGGGCTAAACCTCTAAATGTTTCTTTAACTTCATTTAAGGTAAAGCTGAGTATTCTATAGTAAATTGCTTAGAAGATCTTCTTTTTTCATCACCAAAATGTTAAATGGTATAGACTATATACATCTTATTTATAGCACATATATAAATATATTTATATAATTTTAGAAAAATTGATATTTTTATAAATATAGATTTTAATTTAAACTAAGTTACTTATTATATAAATATTTTCTTGATGATGTTTGAATTTATGCTAAAATATCATTTAATAATTTAATTCAACTATTATTATAATTAGATGAGATAAGTTTTAGGAGAGTTAAAAGGACATTCAAAACCAATCTTGTTTTATTAACAAGATAAAAATAATCCAAATTTATTAATAAGTGCAGCTTAAGATGAAAAAATAATAATCTGGAATTTATAAATACATTCTGAACTTTTTATGTTTAAATGTGAAAATGGATTACCTTCAGCTATAGCTATAAATTATCCATTGATTGCTTTTTCATATAAAAAGGATGGTAAGACAAGAATATAAAATGTTACAGAATAAAAAAATACTATTGTGCTGACAAGAAATTTAAGGGAAGTTTTTTTCTTATAATTTTTTAAAGAATTAATTATTGTTGGAAGCCATGATCTAAATATATCTTTTTGGGATTATAAGAAATAAATTATAGTTAAAGCGATTTAAGTTGAACCTATTTAAGAATTAGTTTAAAATCTTTATTAGCCAGAAGAATTAATACACATTTCATATGCAGGTTTGATAAAGTTTATCAATTTTGTAAGAAATAGAGTAGAAAATTCATATACTATAAAAGGAGCTTATGAGATTTAAATATCAAGGAACAGATTATTCCAACTTATTACTTCGATGGGTCCTCCTTCTAAATTTTTATTATTAAATAATAAAAACAAACTATTACGGATTTATCACTAAAAAGTTCCTTCATCCAATTGTGTATTTTCAAAAACTAATGAAGACATTTTTTTTAAGAAATTAAATATCCTTTGTTAACTAGATATAAGAACTTGGTAAGAAAAGAATCTATTTAATCTCTAACCAGATGAATGGATTGATACATTGAAACAAGGAGAATTATTGATTGCACTTTAAGAAAAACTAACTAAAATAAAAGTATGAATTAAATAAATTATTAAAATAAAAATTAAGTATCATAAACTTAAAATGTTATAATTGACTTTTTCATTAATTATAATTTCATATCATTATTAGTTATTTTCTTTATGAAAAATAACTTATGATAAAAGACTTTCTAATTAATCTAATCTCTCAGTAATATTTTTTCCATCAATTACTGATTCAGGGAACCAACTAGTATCATCTTATTTTATTTTTTCATAAATCCAATATTCTAATCCTGTGTATTCTGTCCAGTCTTTCAACCATAAGCATTTCACATAAAATACATAATTCCAAATTAAATGTTTTTCTTATATATGTTATTCAAATGATTAATTTTTATTTTCCAATTCTGCTCTTTAAGCTGCACATATAAAACATCTATTTTTTATATCTTCCTCAATTTTTTGTTTTTAATCTCTCAATTCTGCAAATGTGTCGATCATTAGTCCTTGTACAATATTTGTAAATAATAATCCAAAAAATACAGTAAAAAGCATATCAAAGAAGAATTTTAAAGGATCCCAATTTATCATACTGTTTCCTATGACTCCAGATGTTATGAGTGTTATCATACATGTAATTAATGAATCACATGTTTCAGTCTATTCCTCTTTATAAATATCATCAAAGTAAACACTAAAACTTATAACAGAAAAAGCAAATACAAAAAGAACTCCTAAAAATGCTACAACTAATAATTGATTAGCATTATAACTAATAGCTTAGAAAACATTTTTTAAAATAGTGACTCTACTAAATATTTCAACAAGATGAATCACAAATACTGTACAATTGATAAATGATCCAAAAAAGGATAATAAAACTAAAAGAAATAATAATAAACAAGTATCTTCTTATATAATTACTAATAGAAGGCTTAGTTTATCATTTCCCTTCCCTTTTTTCTTTAAATATATTGGAATTCTTTAAAAACTAACCATTATAAATAAAATTATTTATGAAAACAGTTGGCTAATAGAAAGCATCTTTATAATTAATGAATTATACAAAGTCGAGGTTAATAAATATGTGTTACCTTTTACAACAACAGTATAGAAAAATATCTAATTAAAATTTATGAAATATTGTACCATTGATAAATTAATTAACAATGCTAGGAATGATGATAGATTTTACATAACATTCAAATTATTTTAAGTTATCGGAATTCTATAATGATTTAATTTATAATTATGTTCTAATTCGTAAAACAATATATTTGTCGCACTAAGTAGACCTAATAATTTATCTCTTTAAGTTTCTCTATTTATTTAAAATAATAAGTCTTATTTTGATTATTCTGAGAGCAAATTAAAAACAGGATGATAAGGAAAAAAAACTGTCATTGATTTACCTTCGTATTCAATCTCAATATGATGAATCTATGTTAGAAAATAATACTTACTAAAATAATAAGATTTTCATAAATATCTTTAATTGAAGGATTTACACTTAATTATTCATGAAATTATTATATCCATCGACATTATTAATAAGATGCCATTTTTTACTCAATAATACAGACATTTAATATTCTAAGCATATCTGAATTAAAAATCTTATCCTATTGTAATAAGTAACTAAAATATAAAATTACTGAATTTTATACATTTCTAAATCATTTATATTTTCAATGTTTAGTTATTCAAAGCTTAAACTTAAAAAACTAATTAGAAATGAAGCCTCTAATTTATTTTAAATGTCCTTATAAATCTTTCCTTCATTTCCTTCTAAAACTAATAAAACTGTCTGAAGAATTTTATTAAATAATTCTTACAATTCTTATAAATCATCTTCTGTATCAAATAATCTTTAAAGCTAATTAGATTTATTTGTAAAGAAATTTGCCATATTACTAACATCTTCAAAAAAAGTAGTATGACATAAAGTTATTTGGTTTTCAATGCAAGGTAATTATATTACCTCATTAATAAAATCAAGTATTGAAGCAGGAATGATAATTATGGCTCTCGACAATATTTTAAAATACGCTCTTAATTATACAGTTGTGAATTCAATGAAATTAATAGAGTTTATTCTGGCAATATTTTACTAAAATTATTAATGATATCAAGATTACCTCATCCGTTTATCTTCTAAAAAATTCTTTCATTTCACTATTGTTGTTTTCACAAAGTAATTGCATCATTCTAAAAAATCGACATAATAAATCCAAGCACTACTTTTTGAAATTAGTTTCCTTAAAATCATCAGGATCAACAATATTTATTCTTTACATTACTTTAGTATGAGTATTATAAAAATCGTAGTTATCAACTGTTTGAATAAAATCACAACCTTTAGCGCTATGAAAGGTAACAATCGAAAAATTATTATTAATAACTTTTGTTAATTTTGTAATTATTGTATTAATATTTGTTAATATTTCATTCTGTGAATCTTGTTTTAATTTTTGAAGTATTGCATTTTAAGCTTAAGTATTACCTCCTAAAAGAAATGCAATCGAAAATAATAAACATTCATTTAACAAAGTCAAATTAATTTCTAAAAAGCTTTCTGATAAGATTAACAAAATCAAATCTTATGCACCACACTAAGTTAATAGATTTTAGGCATGATTAATCTCTTGTTTGTAATCAATCCAATATTCACTTGTCCAAAGATCAACTTCAACCATTTTTTATTTATTACTAATATTCTTTTCTGTTATTAATCTACTTAATAATCTTAAAAAGAAAATTCTAATATCATCAGAGAATTATTATTCCCTTGTATTTGCACAAATTTAAATAATATTTTATATAAAATCTTACAAAGTTGTTACTTCTTATTTGGTTTAATATGCAATTTAGGATTATTAACCAATTTAAGAAAGTTTATTACAAACTTCATAAAATTCTTCATCCAAGAACTATGAAAACTAGGGTATAAAATTCCAATTGGTCATTATTCTTTTAAGTTTATGATTAATTAAATCATTCATATCTTATTTAAATGTTTTAGTTTTTTATTTAGATTAATTTTTCCAAAATTCTAAAGTATTTTACAATTTAGATTCTTTAATAAATTATTTATCTAAACTAAAAGCTTTATGGACCAAATATTATTGTACTGATATATCATTTATATTTGATTACATTTATTTGTAAATATTTCTATTCCTTTATACCTATTATATTTTATTTAATTAAGCCTTTGTTAGATCTTATTTATTTTTCTCTTTCATGTATTTAGAAAGAATCATTTCTTCAATCATGCTTAAAAATAGTCCTTCTCTCATTAAAAGTACTTTAGTTTCAAATCCAGAAACAATACTTTAAAATACTTCTAGTAATAATTAACATAAATGTCCTAAATTTTCTTTAGCATAAACTTTTTCAATCATTAATAACTTTTAACATATTTCAAATAATTAAAAATGCAACTTGTATTTTTATTTCTATTAGTTGAAAATTATTAGTTCTTCTAAGTATTCCAGGAATTATTCGTTCAAAAAAAGACTATTTAATGAAATTAAAATCTCTTCTAAATTTAAATATATATAGCTCATTAAATATTTATATCTAATAGGTGCTTTAATAATGGTCATCATCATATATGAATATTAAGGTTAGACTAGATAGTCTATAATTTTTTACAAATCATCAATTATTGTAAGTAAATCAATTTGAATTATTAAGTCAAAATAATCACTTACTTTGCTGTAATATAATCGATTAATATAAGCTCGAAGATGTCTCTTCAAAGGCCAGCAATCCTTGGTCTAATGTAATAAAACTACTAAATCTTTAAATTTATGAATTTTCAAGCATTTTTTAATGTTAATTTGATGTTTCTCTTCTATTAATTAACTAAATACAGCAAAAAATGTGTAAAGATATGTTAATTCTGGAGATATTTACAATTCATGAAATCCGTAACCAATATTTTCATAACCTTTTTGATAATCATCAATCCACTTTATAAATACTAAATCAGTTATAAGAGTTTCTTATTCGATTGAACTGTCTTATGAAGAACTTATATCACTAAAACTATTTTCTAATGGAGATGCAGGTGTTTAATCTATATAAATACTGAATTATAAAATTATTCTATTATACTGTTTCTCTTATAATTTCTAAAGAATAAATGTCTAATTTGATGTAATATAACTTGAATTAAATACTAATAGAGTTTTAATAAAATCTAATGTTTTCGATTTAAAATAATTATTGATAGGCTGGTCATTACATACAAGTACAACTGATTAGAGTATAAATGTTATTTCCCTATCGCTAAATAGCAATGCCTTATTATTTCCATATAAAGCTTTTAAGAAATCAATTGCACCAATATTGAATCTCACATGTTGATCTATGCTTTGAATCAGTTATTTATCATTCATAATAACTTATTTATTCTCTGAATTATTCCAAATAAGAATAGTTAAAAAATCATAAATAGAATGTAATAGTTTCCAATAGATAGTTGGGTAATCTAAACAAAACTGTTTTACATAATCTAATAAAGGGATATAAATTTCTTCGGCTACCATTATTGCTTAATGAAGCTTATAATTTTATTCTCTTTCGCAAAATGCAATTGTAGAATTGTTTTCAGGTTTGTAATCATCAAAATTTAATGGATTCAAAGATCTCCCTTTATCAAAGTCTTTTTTTAAATACAATCCTAATTGAAATAGATTTTAAATTAACCCAGCCTTCTAATGCTCATTAGAATGATACCATATTGAACTCGTTCTTATATTATTACTTGTCTCTTTATAAATTGTATAAAATTCAGATTAAGACAAAATACTTAATTTTTTCAGTATTTGACTGGTCATTTAACTTAATTCTAATGTTTAGCCAGAAAAAACCACTATTATTTTTTCAAAATTTTAAATTAATTCTTTTCTCTACCCATAGGCTCTAGATAAAATCTCTAAAGAATGTTTTGGTAGATACAGATTTTCATAAAATGATAATTCTGCGAATATCAATTCAAAATTTTCAAAATTAGATAACGATCTTTCAGTTACTATTTATCTAAATTGATTAATCCAATATGTAGCATCATATAATTATTTTTCTTGAGGTGCAATCTAATTCTTGAATTTTTATTAAATAGCTTAGATCATTGTTTCATTCTTTTTTGACCTTTTTTGAAGATAATCATTTAAATGATTGGTTTCTTTATTGTTATTTATATTAGTTTTGTTTGCTTCGACTAGTTCGAGATTTATCAATTATTCTTTGAAAGATTTGGAGCACATAAATACTCTGATATTATTTTCTAAATCAAATATAGTATTAATTATCTCACAAGCCAGCTGTTTACAGGTCATATATATATTATTTGTTTCATTTATCCTATTTGATTAGATCCTTTTATGGATATGAGCATCTCTCACTTGATTTTAATACAATTTATTTAAATTAACACTGTTTTTTAGAGTTGATTGAAGGTTAGGAGTTGCAATCAAATCCTTTATCATATTTCTACTCTTAATATTTGAACATATGTTGTACATAGCAGTTAATATAACTTTAATCTGATCCATATCAACCCAAAATTGCATTTCAATTGAACATTTAAGCAATTATAGTACTGATTATAGATTTTTTGAATATTCAATATTTTTATGGAGTAAATCAATTTTTTCTAATTATTACAATAGAAATCCCATTATATCTAAATAAGGACTTTTTTTTGTGAGTGCAATTGAATGATCCATAATATTTCCTTGTAAATTGTTAAATTACACAACCCTAATTTTTTTAAATTTCTGAAAAGGTGAAGTATCAATATAAGCATAACGAATCAATTTTAAAAATGGCTTCATCAAATTAAACATATGAAAAGCTTGAGCCTCATATAAGATTTTGCAAAATATTTCCAAAGAATAATTTTCATCAATGAACACCTTTGCCTATTCAAACCTATTCATGGCAACATCTCCTAATAAGTCGAAATAGCTTATAAAATAGTTCCAATATTATTAATTATCATTTATCAAGCTTGATTTATAGAATTACTCTAAGTTTTACCAACCTTAAGAATTTGATTGTTCTGCAGATTAAATGTAAATGCAATTTTATGAAATCTTGAAATCAAACTTGAAATCTAACAAAAATAAACTATCATTTTATACTTGAAGATGCTACTTTAAAAAAGTTTTCTAGTACTATTCTTTAATTTTCTCTAATGGCTTAACTACTAGAAACACAGATTGCAGTTAAAACTTTTAGATATTTATCATTAGGTGACTATTATGTAATTAAATCTATTAACTGTTTGATAATGCTTTCATTTAAAAATTTTTAAATTGCTTCTCTATTATTATCCAATATCTCAGCTAAAAATGTTTAGATTGCTGGTTAATTTAAACATGTACACTAATGTAAAAACATCTCAAGCCATTGTGAAACGTAAATTTTCGTTTAAATGTTATTTTAAATTAACTTTGTTAGTAGTTAATATGCTGTTTAAAAAATCATTTGTATCTACTCTTTCTACTTTCTCCAGATTTGTATTTATTTAGTTCCTTTTTTATAACAGAGGTGGAATAGCAATTCTACTAATATTTCAGTAAAATAGAGTTCCTTCAGAATTATTTATCTCTCAAAAATTGGTGAATCATCAACATTTTCATCATTTATATCAATTTTATCAATTAAGTATTCATATAATCGATTCAATAAGAATTGAATTTCATACATTCTCTCTGGAGGTATAACGTAAGGAAAATTTAAAGGGTTTAATTATAGTTAATGCACAAAATACAACAATTAATCATATGCTGAAAAAGGTTATAATACTAATTTAAAAAATGATTATTTGACTCTTTAAATTATAAATGGTCTACCATAAGCTCTATCTCGAAAGCCACACTTAATAGTAGATTATTCTTATTTTAATGATTTATAAAATCCTTCGGTTCCCTAAAACTAATCTGATTTTTTTATGCGCACATCACTTGATGTTTTCATTGATTATTTTGTTATGATAGGTGAAAGAACATTATCATCTCTTAATAAATTAACATAAGATAAATCAACAAATTCTCTTTCATATCTATTTGCCAATTATAAACTTATTGTGCATGAATCATCAAATAATATTGCAGGAAAACAATCATCAGCATCAAATAAATCTTAGCAAAATAATATTTTACCAGTTATTACATGTCGTAATCTTAATTATTTTTATACATTTTTTTTCTATTTTAATTAACTCTACAAATATTGAATCTACTCTGGGGTATTTTTTTGGTTCTAATTTTAATTAATTTAATTTCCATTTGGAACCAATAAATTATTTTATCCTAAAAAGGAATGCCTTATTGCAGCTAGAGTTCTTGGTTATACTGTAATTGTTGGAAATTCACTAAGATTTCTATCATGAAATTGTAATTCCCATAAACACTCAACAGGAATCTACTAACTATGCAAAGTTGGTTTAAGAACGATTATATTATTTTATAAATCAGCGCCTAGATAAGTTTCAGTTTTAGGGCATTTAAAAGTAACAACCTCATTAGTTTTAAGTTTTGATTTACTAGGTTAATTCTTCTCATAATTATCATATAATTAGATTTTCCATTCACTATCAGAATAATGACTTACTATTAATTCATATCTATGAGAATCTTCTTATAATGCTTTCAACTACACTTTCAAACAAGCTTAAGTTGATCTATGATCTAACTAAATTGGTTATCTCATATTCTTATCAATCCAAAACTTAGTTATATCAGATTAAATCTTGACAGATTATTTAGAAATGATGGGTCTTCCTGTTTGCTAGTAACTTTTGCTTGGTTCCATTTTGAAAATAATTCTGCTTGATAAAAATTACTGTAGTCTTAGTTCGAAACTATCACTTCTTTAATCGCTGCATTCATCAGAACAGGCTAAGTATTATCCAGATTCGACATGCTAAAATATTACTTCTGAACTACAAAATTTATATTAAAGATAACTAAACCTAAAATAGACCTCTTCGTTCATTTTATTATCTATCATATTAAAATATTATTCTTTTTCAGATTGCATTCTTTATTATAGACTTAATGATTTGTCCCTATTATGCTGAAAAATTTTATTACATTCCTTTCAAATATTCATCATGAATTTCAAAACTCCCTCTCGGCAATATTTGAAAGATTCCATCTCTAAAATTGTTGGTATCGTCCATATCTTCATAGGTTTAAAAATACACAGCATGATCAAAAAACCTAAATTATAGTTTGATTATGTTACCCTTTGGAATTGATTATACCTTTTGTTCCATTATTTCCTCTCCCAGTAATTCTGATAAAAGATCCGTAACGTAAATTTTATGTTAAATTCATATTTTAACTCATCTATTTTGGAATAATTAATAATTTATAATCAATGCATTTTTTGAAAATCCTCTCTTTTTTAATTCTAAATTAAAATTAATTATCCAGATGATTGGTTCCATTTTTTTTTTAAAGTTGTCTAGAATTCTTAAAGAATAATCTAATATTATATTAATCGGAATTGAAATTCTCATAATTAAATAATTAAAAATCTAAGGAAGTAAATGGTAAAGAGAATATGAGTATGAAAATTGGGGACCTATCACTTTTTATCATTGAATCTTAAAATGATAATTCTTTCTATGAGATTTGATATACACGATATAATAATTATTTTTGATTTGCTGGTATTTCTTCAGAAAATTGGTCTAATTATTTTAAGTGAATTAATATTAATTGTATGTAATAACTCAAACAATTCATTTTTTTGTAAAATTAAATGAATTTCATTTAATGACGTTAAAAAGTATAGAAGTATCAATGAAAATTATATATTTAAATGTTGAGTCTATGTTTAATTATATAAGAATTCTCTTAAATATTTGATAAGTGTACAATAATAATAAATAAAATTAGAGTTTTTAATATGTCCAAAAGAAATATTTACGAAAAATAAGATAGTAATCTATCAAAGGGTTCATTAGTTCGATAGAATACAACCAAAAACCTTAATGGATAGAAATCGTTTTTTTCAAAATTTTCCAATACTTTGTTTAAACCTCAAGAAGATGGTATATAATTGTGAGTTTTTAGAGATACAATTTTTAACTAAAGGATAGGAACATTGCATGAGGATATTAATGTATTTGCTATTAAACTTTGATGGAATGGAATAATATTTGAAAAAATAAACAGTTCTCTCTCCACTTAATTCATATACTCCAATTTCCCAATCAGTTGACGATATACGTTTAATAAGAACGTAAGTTATTTTTATATTTAAGTGAACTAATATATTATTTCTAAGTAATCTCTGTTAGAGATTTTCATGACTTTTATGTTGATTTTTATGCTACTTTTGATAAAAATAAAAATTTTTCTTTAGAACCTGGAGAATTTAAGCAATTATTGGACATAGCTGTAAATAAATGTGTTGGACCAAAAAAATTTAAAATATTAACTGATATTTTCCTTAGTGATCCTTCATAATATGATAATCAGTTAGATGACAAAGTCATAAACGAAATGATAGAAAACTTTAGAGACTTAGATAAGGAATCAAAAATAGATTATCTACTTTTATTTCCATATATTTTAGGGTTTTTTTTAGAATTTACATATTCATAAATAAAATATAGGCAAGGCAGATTAGATTTAATGAGAGGAACTGAAGTTATAAAAGGGAAAGAAGTTGAAATCAAGAATATCACTAGTTTGGTTACAATTCTTAAAGAGATGGGCATAGATTATATTAGAGATAAGAGAACAACCTGTCTAACTTATAGAGATGTTGAAAATGTTTTAATTAAATTAAAAAACATACAAAAATGGATAACATTTGATATCATTAAGTAAATAATAAATCAACTTGCTAAACTTATGGAAGTTGATCCGAAAACTTAAAATGAAGGCAGGCCATTGAAGTTATATAAAATTGTCAACTTTTTAGCTCTCAAATTATGCATTCATTAAAATTGTTTAAATATTAGTAAATAAGATAAAAATAAATCCAAACCTCCTTCAGTTTATTTAGAAATTTTAGTTTTGTGGAATTCAGCTATGTATGGATAAATTATGAAAGAACCTACAATAAAATAATAATTTTCTAAGTTTCTTAATAAACATTATAAAGATTAAACTTCATTTTCAAGACCAGAAGCGATTAAATTGTTAGAAGCGTTCTTCAAGAAAAAATTTTAATTGATGCCGAAAGATCTTATCAAAGTAATTCTTGAATAACATTCCGAAGTGAAGGGTAAAAAAATAATACAAACTTCTATTAAAGCTGAAAGTCTAGTAAATGAACTATTTGATATGATGTGTAAAGATGGTTATCGAAAATTATCAGAGTATATAAGAATTAGTTATGATGGAGTTAACAAATCGAATGGAGATAGGATAAGTTAATATCAAAAATAAGGAAAAGATTTTTATGAAGATTCTTAAATTCATTCTCCTCCATCAAGTGAAAAATAGTAAAAATCTCCAAAATTTGATGAAAAGTCTAAAAAATCTTAAATTTCAAGTTAATTTAATTAAAAAAATGGCAGAAATGCTTCAGAATCAGATGAAAGTGATCATGATAGGGATATGACAACAAAAAGTAAATTAAAACGAGTTGTTAAAGTAATTAGTTCAGAATAAGCATTTGCTTAAAAAGCTGAATCAAAAAAAGATGTGCTTAAAGCTTGCTTAATAATGGATAGCTTTTTAAAAAGATAAAATTAAATGCATCAAAAAATGCAACAAAGTAAATATTAAGGTGATGAAACACCTTTAAAATAAAGTTAAGAGATAATTCATAAGAGTTAATTAAAAATGGATGATGTTTAATCAGATAAAAATTAAATTGTTACCAAAATAAAAGTGGAAGAATCTAAAAAGTAGACTGAAACAGAAATTATAACATAGGATTAAGAAAAGGAGTAAATTGATGATAAAAAAGATAAAAAATTATTTTAACAACAACGACCTCAAATTGTTATTAAGGATATAAGGAAAAATTCTGAATCATAATCAAATGATTTTTTCACTGTTGCTGGAAAAGATGGAAAAAACTATGGACCTTCAAATTTTAAAAATGCCTATTATGGAAATATGCCTGCTGTTTAAGACGCATCTAAAGTAATGCTCTTTGCTTCCTAGTCAAAATAATCTGTATTTTAACTAACTGATGATGTATAAATATTAAAATAATTTAGGATTTCAAAGATGATGAAGGTAAATTTCAAGTAGTTATTGATGATGTGCAACTTCAAACATAGATATTATATTAATAAAATATAGCAAAAGCCAAAAAGCCTAAAGATAGATCTTCGACATGTTATTATTGTTCTATATAATGATTAAATCTTTATATTAGCAATTATTTGCACTTTTAATGTACTCTATATTTCTTTTCTATAAATTATTTTATATAAAATTAAAAAAATAATTATTGATAAAGTTCTAGGAATAAAATGAAGAGGTTGAAAATAAATTAAGTTTTTTTTTAGATTATATTTGCAATTCAATTCTAAAAAGTAAAATTAATAATTTTTTGAACTAAATGTTTAAAACTTTTTTACATGAATTGTTTGGACTATGAACTCTAAAGTTGAGATTTCAATTTTCTTTTAACTTAAATTAGTTTAATAATAAACTTTAAGAGTTAAATCTATATCAATTAATCAAACTATATTATAAAATAACATGAGTTGAGTCTAGAATTTAATATCAAAATAGAAAAATAAATTAATCTAGAAATATTAAATTAGGAAATGAAATAATTATTTATAATATCCTTATTAACCTAAATCAAGTTAAACAATAGAAACTAATCGAACTTCAAACTTATAGATGCTTCTCATTGATGTAAATCATTAACGAAGATATAATCTTATAAAGTTGATCAGTAGAAGGGATTAAACTTTAAATTATTCAAATCAATAAAATTAATTAGAGAAATTATAATTTTTAAAATTAGATCTTCGAACTAAGCTATTAGAGATTAAATTTAAATTTTTAATATTATTCAATAAGCTTGGCTTGGTTTTACTTTTTATTATTTCTATTTGGACTTCTTAGAGATTAGGATTTTATTTTTATGTAGATTTTTTATATGCTAATGAAGAGTTTTCAAATTTTTGAATGTTTTAGAACAGCTTTAGCATTTTAAATTTTGCTTCAAATATTTATTAAATAATACTTTTGGTAGAGTTGTTGAGTATTACTCATGGAATGAAAGATTTTGAAGTAATTCTGATATGTTAAACAATTCTTTTTTAACAATTACTGATCTATCATCAATTTATTTATCGATTCTTGAAATATATTCAAAAAATTCAGAATGACTATAGAAAAATGATTCATCTTGAGTATTAGGATTTTATTAAAAATTACTTATTTAATTGGTTATATTATTCTAAAAATAATTGGAAACATTAGAATTCAAGAAAAAAATATCATCTTCAAAATACTCTTGTTTCTAAATTGAATCATTAAACATTTGATTACTATTTATAAGATCTTCCTTATAAATGAACTTTAAATTTTATTTTAAGATTTCTTTTATTTATTGAAATTGTTAACTTGAAATTTTGGAATTTTAAAGTAAAAATTCTAATTGAGCAGTCTATTTTTAAAATTATTATGAAGGACAAAGGTATTGATGATATTGTTATTATGTTAAACTTAAAGGAGTTAGACAATACTGGCAATCTTTAATCATTTAATATTATGATAATGAAGAAGCGGAATTTTATTAATAATTATGCATGATAAAATTTGTCTATCGTTAAATTAATTTAAAATATAAAATGGAAGAATATATTACGGTATCTATTTCAATTAAGTTTAGAATTATGGAGAATTAGAAAGACTTATTGAAAGAATACCTATACCAGATATAACTGTTTCTTCTTTATCTTAATAATCTGAATAAATCACTCCTTAATCCAAAAAAAAACAATCACTTACAAGAGAATAAGTATAAAAGATAATGAGAAGAGCAACTGAATAATCTCACTTTCCAACAACTAAATAGAAAACTTATACTTTGCAAAATTTTAATTGTAAAGGAAGTTCAAATGAGGATAATTAATTTAAATTTCCATAATTTAGAGATCATCAAAGCAATAAAGAATTATTACAAATGCAATAATAAATATCTGATTAGTAAAAAGTTATTGAATAGTAAATCTAATAAATTGCTTAAATGAATAATTAAATTGAGTATCTGACTAATGAACTTTAAGAAAATTAAGAAAGGAGTTAAAATGATTAAAACACATTACAATAATTATAATCCATAAATGATTAATAGTAAAAAGCTATTGAAGAACTACGAATAGAATTATAAGTTGCAAAACGAGTAAGCTCACAATAATTAAATAAAGAATAAGATTCAATTCATTAGATAACAGAATTAAAATCAAAAATTAATAATTTAGAATCCGAAATCAATAAAACAAGGACAACTATCACTTTAACATCTCCAAAAAATGAAACTATGCAAACCGGAAGTTTTACAAGTCGCATTGACCCTGAACTATTAAGCGAAGATGAAACTATGTCTATGCTCTTAAATTTATTAAGCAGAGTCTCTAAAAGCCAAAGAATGTCTTATTTATTAAAGAAAAATGCAGACTTCAAGTAGTTGATTAGAAATAAGAGAAGTTAACCTAGTATTAATAAAATTTCTTTTTTACAAAATAGTAAATCGGTATGTGATAGAAAACTCTCGTATAATCAAGAAAATTTTAAGTATATTGTAAAAAATGTTGGTATAAAAAATTATTGAAAAAGCTTTATATTTTTATTTAAATTAAAAATTTAACATATACAAATAAAGTTATTTTAAGTGATAAAGCATTATCAGGATTAACCTCAAGAATATTTCTTTCAAATTAAAGATCAATTAAATAAACTAACAGCATTCTTTTATTTTAAACTAAATATATTTAGTGAAGCTTACATTAAATCTATATAAAATGATGAGAAATAAATCAGTATGTCATTTAGTTATTAAGAAAGAATAAAATCAAAATATAAATAAGATATATTTCAAAGGTTATCCAAATCGTATGATTAAAAGAGATGAACAGAAATTATTTAATGAGTTTTTTATTTTTTCGAAATAATTTCATTTACAACAAGTATCTTGCGTCTAGTTACATTGAGATTGTTGTATTTACATGTTATTTCTACTCTGCATTTACTACTGTAAGGATTGGTCTTAATTTTCAGCTAATGACTATTTATTGATTAATTAATAGATTTCTCTAAATTCAATTAATAAATACCATTGATAAGTCTAGAGAATGCTAGGTCTACATTTGTTCCATCAAATGCACTAACTTCCATAAATGCCATTGTATGATTTTCTGCAAATTAGGCAGCCTTGTCGCTAGAAACTTTTCTTTAAGCTTTCAAATCTGATTTATTTCTTTTTAATTTTTATTTTCTTACCCTATCAACATCGCTACTACATTGGTTTCAGCATATTCTTTCAACTCTTGAATCCACTTTTCAATATTTTCGAAAGTCTTTTATTTTGTTATATCATAAATTAGCATTGCTCCAACTGCACCTCTGTAATATGCACTTGTTATGGATTTATATCTCTCTTATCCACATGTATCCCATATTTATGCCTGAATAATTTTTCCGTTCTCTGTTAATGATCTCGTTGCAAATTCCACTCCAATCGTAGGTTAACTATCAAAATTGAACTGTCTTTTAGTGAATCTGGAGAGAATGTTTGATTTTCCAACACTTGAATCGCCTTCCAATAGTTATGTGTTAATTACCTATTAACACTATTTTAAATAAGTGTTTTTCTTCTTATTAAGGAGGCATGTCCATGATTTTTAATAATTAAATTATTAAATTATTTTTCATCATTATACATTATAATAATCTAAAATCCAATTTTCGAACCAACTTAATTAAATTATGATGTAAATTCTCAAAATTAATATTTTTTAGGAATATATACATTTGATTGATCAAAAAAATTACTTTGAAACATAATTTTATGAATTAAAATTTTTATATCACGATTTATTTTGAAATCTAAAATCTTTTTATAGCTAATTGCTAATGGCATTAATATTGGCTTTAAATTCATAAATCTAAGCTATTTTCATATCAACGTATCCAATAATATTTTAAATAATTTTGCTAATAATAATTATTAAATTAATCATAACTACTGCTACCATAAATTATTTAAAGCTACATAATAAGCTTAGTAGTTCTTTGGCAATTTACTAAAATTGACAATCTCTCAAAATTCAATTTTTATAGCATCAGCAATTTCAAAATTTTAAGAGAGATTTTCAGCAAAATATCCGTTTGTTTAAATACATTAAGGATCCAACGTAATTTAATTTAATACTTTATTAGCAGTCATATGCTATCTTAAGAGATTCTTCTAGAATTTGAAATTTAAGAAAATTTATCTAATTCTGATTATCTCCTCAATCCATCTATTTGAATCTAAAAACTGATTGGGAATAGTGTTTAGAAGAAATAGCTTCTATTCAATACCTTTTCTTCACAGCTGCTTAAGTAAGTTATGGGCGGACTTTATGAACGATATATAGGTGTGAATGGCGACGTTAATTCCGCTTCCTTTTGTATGAAGTTTTTCTAAGTTGATTGTAATCAATCATAGAATTTGGAATAGAAAATTTTCGAATGTGTATTTGAACAGTCGAAATAATTTTATAAATTTATTAATCAATAGATAATAAGTCTTTTATTAAATGATTCTTGAGAATGATGAGAAATAATAGATTGTTCCTTTTGAATTTAAAGAAATTAACTCTATTTAATTAACTCAGAAATGTTCTGAAATAGCGATAAATCCTTCATAGTCTATTTTAGCAATAGCACTAGAGAGAGGATTTTCAAAATTTTATTTTTTTAAATCTGGAGAACCTAAATTAATAGGGAATTTTAATAAAGTTGACAACCTTATGTGGATTCATTTTTTTTTTCATTCTACACTTTATTCATCATTAAATAGCAGAAGCTAATATATAATATGGAATGCAAATTGTTTAAATAACAAAAAATTCATATAATAAATTAAATTTCAGTAATAAATCAATGCTATAATTATAAATCATTTTGAAGACTTAATGCTAGTGGGAATGGATTAAGGAATATTGAAATCATTACAGAAGGATGTGTTTTAGTGGAATGAAATTTAAGAAATCAAAATTTCATACTCAATTAATAGTTTATCTTTAAATCATAAAGAAAATCAATTAATAGCCTCAGTAAGCCACATAAAGATTGTAATATTAGAAAAAAAAAGTTCAGATTTAATGTGGACTGTATTATAAGAAATTCAAATGTATAATTCTTTTAGGAAAACAATTTTTATTTCAGATAACACATTTTCAATTAAATTATTTAATGTAAGAAAATGGTTGTTGTTTAAATAACAACAAAATAATTTATTTCATTATAAAAAAGATATTTCAATATTTGGATCTAATTAAGATTTACAGTAAATTTTGAAAAAATACTAAAGAAAAGTAAAGAATAAACTAGATGAGAGTAACAGCTTTCTGAATTTAGAATTCCAATTAGATAAATAATATTTGGGAATAAAAGATAACAAATAATTTTAAGATTGCTACTTCAATCGAAATTTTGGTGATACTAAAAGAATTGGAGAATATTGTTTCAGTGAAGATTTTTAGAATAAAAAAATTATTATTGCAAAATACCAACAACTTTATATAAATTATAAATTATTTAATGAAATAAAATTTCCTAAATAAGAAAATTATTAAGCTATAGCCGTTAACAGTGATTAAAAAATAATAGTTGTTGGATTTAACTAATAAATTAAAATCTTCCAATTAGAGGAATCTAGATTAAACTTATTACAAATTTTAGATAATCAAAAAGGAAGAGTAAATTGCTTAGTTTTTTTATCAAATACTAATTCATTTATATCTGGATCTGAAGAAAAATATATATAAATTTGGACTTGGGATTATATGGGTAAACTTTACTAAATCTAATAAAATCTTATTGGTTTGGTTGAGTAAAAATACATACTTACAAATAAAAAAGAAGACTTGTTAGTCTCAGGTGGCTACAATTTAATTTAATTTTGGATATCTAATTAATCATATTGGCAACTTTAATAGAATTTGCATTTTGGTTCTAATTTTATTTATGGTTTAAACCTAAGTCCTTCTTAATAAATAATAGCAACATATTTATCAAATAAAAAAATTATTGTAATTAAATCTAAAAAAGTAAATCAATAAGTTAAATGGCTTGTTACATTAGAAATATCTGTTTAAGACTTTACACCATCTATAAGTTTCATTTCAGATTAAAAGATCCTATTTTAATCAATAAATGAAAAATATTTAAAATTAATTATATTAAATTAGGATTGCGATTAGATTTTAAATTAGAGTGAAATTTTTATTAATTAAGTTTGTAGTTACAATACAACCCTTCAAATGTAGTTTAATTAAAAAAAAAAAGTCTTAGTAAATTAAACACAATCCTTTCTAAATATAATCTTAATTTTCGAAGGAGACTAAATTTTACTTCATAAGTAAATATAGTTGAAAAATAGTAATATTTATATGCTTCTTAGTATTGATGGAAATTTTTTGAATATTTATGATAATGAAACAAGCAAATTGGAAATTAGACAGTATTACAGCAATTGATTAATAAAAAATAAACAAAATTAATAATAAAATCAAAAAAAATTTAAAATTTCTTGATTCAATTACACCTTTAATTTCATTTAATTACCGATTATTCTTTCATATTCTAATATTTGAATTCTAATCAAGAAATACTAAGAATTATATTCTTACTATTTATTCAAAAGATATTCTTCTATAATCAGAAAAGAATTATATATTTAATTTCATCTATTTAGATAATAATTATAATTTTCTTTAAATATCTTATTAATTAGTTTTGCTAAACCTTTGTAACCTTACAATTAAGAAAAAAAAAAAAATTTTAATTTAATTAATTTTACATATTTCAATGATTGAATAATCTTGAAATTTTTATCAACAAAACTTTAACTAAAATTGCAACAATTTATTACTTATTTATAAGGATATATTTCATTTATTTTTATGTTAAATACTTTTGATATAACTCAACATAACCATATCATAATCACGAAATATATTTTAAATTTCTTCCTCCAAATCTCCTTATTATTTCAATCATCTATTTTATATTTTATCATCAATTTTCTTTTTATTTTATATCAAAT